>VNJO01005904.1:0-14774 GCA_008042535.1 Drosophila tani | reverse complement strand
TTCAAGTCTGTTCTTGGTACTCTTTGTGTAGAGCGAATCTGTGCTAAATGGGTTCGTCTCGATTCATTTCTTTCTGCACGTTCGTCTTGCGTTTGACTTTCATGGACATTCCGACTATATGTTGCTCGACGTGTACGTCGTCCAATGTTTGGCCGTATTATAGCAGGCATTATTCCTACAAATCACAGGAAGAAATTAAACAAATCCCTACGTCTGATAAAAACGAATAAGAAACCGAATAATATTGAAACGATTTGTTTTTACTTTGACATATATTTCGATACACTACTCTTTTATATAATTTGATATTTTAATTATTTGTTTTTCACCATTACCCTGGAGGATTTTCTAAAAATTTTATTACGTTCTGACCTTCTCCTGTTAGTTACCTACAACTGAAAAAAAATTTGAACCAAATCGGCCCAGCCGTTCTCCAGTAGTTTTTTACGACACATTTTTTGGGCTCCATTTTTATATATATAGATTTACTTTAAGTCAAAAATTACGATTACTGTTATTTATGATTTCAAACTTGATCTGCGTGCGTACCAGTCAATTCAATACGAGTACGGTCGGCCAGCGCTATGGTCGTTCCTCTACCGCAGCTGCCATGCGAGTGAAACCTTCGCTCACAAAACTCCTCGATGCCCCTGTATCGATGGTGGCATCCACTCGTCGACCCCCGATCTGCACATTCGCCGTGATCAGACCATTATGGATCCTTAGTTTATCCGAGGGTTGGTACATTCTCGTCGGAAATGACCGGCTTCCCCGCATCGACCGCATGCTCGGTGAACATCGACGTTCGGCTGTGGTTGTGCGATCATTTGGTGAGTCGCGTTCAGCCCTGGATAAGATGTCCCCAAACTGCGAAAAGGGTTCGGCGCTTTAGGTTGACCAGCGTTGGCGTGTTCTACCCCCTTTCCTTTAGGACTCCGCCCGGCTCGACTCCAATTGTCTCACACTCTCGTATTCTGTCGCTATCTGAGTTAACTGAGCCAACGTCGTGAACTCATGGGGTTTAATATATAGCCGGTATTCCGGTGCCATGTTCTCATAGGTTCGGTTGACCTCTTTTTCTTCCCGATACTGGGCTTGCTTCATTTTGGTTCTCAGCTCGACCAAGTAATTCTTAAACGTCTCACCCCTACCTTGGACATGTGCTCGAATCTCATCCTCCGAATCTCATCCTCCACCCTCGAATCTCATCCTCCTCCAGTAACGGGGGGGGGTAAGAAAAAGTTCAAAAATTCCTTTCGGAACACTGCCCAAGATGCGGTTTGTAAGCGACTCGTGCGGAACCAACGCGCCGCCCGTCTTTCTAAGATCTCCGACATGGCCCGTGGAACTTCCTCTGGGTTAACTCCGTATGTCGCGATCTTTTCCTCGAGCTCGGGGATCAGAGTCAAAGGATCTGAGCTGCCGTCGAATCTTAAATTCCATTTCTGCATTCTTTCCGGGAGTAAAAGTCGTGAAGGGGGGTTGATTGTTGGGATATCCAATCCCGACCGATCGTTCAGAACGTACGGGTTACGTGGGGTAGCTAATACATCTTTCGAAACCCCCGTGGTGTACTCCCCGGTGACTAGTTGACCTCCCATACACTGAGGTTCCGACGATCGCCGGGATCAGGACTTAATCGACTTGAAATGTCTCGGCCCCTTACCTCGACTCCGACGGAGCTACCTTCGGGTTTGGACTAGGGGCCCTCGAAGTATACAGTTCTTGCACCTGTGCGAGTCTTTTCCACGTAGACTTAAGAAGCAACCCCGACCTTACCAGAGAAGCGAACTCCTTCTAGGTCTCAGCCACTGTCCCGTCGGCGTTGAATCCGAACTCGAGTGCGAGCCCAGCGAGTTCGACCTTACGCCGAGCGTAGATCCATCGTACACCGACACCTTGATTCTTAACTAGATCGGCTTCCTCGTACTCACCGTCGGATTCCTTTGGGTCAAGCATGGTTCGTTCCGGGGGGAATTCTTCTTCCTCTAGGTTCGTGTTCTCTCACTTCTTCTTCTTCTTCTCGGGGTGGGGAAAATAAACTCACGTTTATTAGCACTGTCAGCACACTTCCCTTTCGGCAAAAGTTCGCTATCATGATTTGGGTCGACGAATGACTCTTCGCGGAAATTTCCCGGAATAGCGGTTCTTTAGGCCGCTTCGTTGTTCCTCTAACTAGCCTCAATGTCCCTGCTCGGGCGCCACTTGTAAGGGTGCTCTCTGGCCAGGATATAATTCTCATTCGAGATCCCAGAGTCCTTAACAAGAAATTTATAAATCATCGAGACTTTGGGCTAGAGAGTTTAATTCGTCCAATGACGAAAGTTGTTTACGGAATTTATCTCGAAATTTGTCTCGATTTAGAGGAGTTAGAGTATGGATGGGTTTCGCACACTCCAAACTCCTGCGAAGGATAGACTTGGAGACAGAAAATCCAACGGGCTCCGGCCAGGCCGCAGCCAGATATCCTTCAGACTGGGTTAGAAAGGGAGGACAATACACTCCCCAGGATAATGGTGGGGGATTTCTACCGCCCGAATCTGACAGACGGAACGACGGGGAAGGATATTACCATTCCCCACACAGGATATGCACCGCGATTGAGAGCTCTACCACTCGACTACGGGAAGTAGCACGGTCAGGAAGGATATAACCATAACTCTACGGGGAAGTTAAGGAAATTCCGAGGGCTTTACCGCTCGACTACAGGGATAATAATGCTCGGGAAGGATAAAACCGTTCCCCTACGAGGACGACAGGGAAATTCCGAGGGCTTTACCGCTCGGCTACAGGAATAATAATGATCGGGAAGGATAAAACCGTTCCCCTACGAGAATTTCGGAGGGCTATGGAGGGTTCTACCACTCCACTACGAGGAACAGAAGGACACAAATACCTACACCTCGACATGACTACCAGCACTAACCATACAACATATAGACTACTCATTTCATACAACGAAAATGGACACAAAAATTTCTTAGCGACAGGCCCCAGGCCTGTTAGCGGCGGGCCCCGTCGCTCTCTCGTGGCTCTTTCTCTCTCTTTGCTCTCTCATTCTTATAACGAACACTGATTGCGAGAGTTCGCTCCATAGTACAATTATATTAGGTAATCCCGACGGCTCGCGAGGCGCTTGGGTTCGGCTTCAATGCGAATTCGCTTGTTGACGCGCGAGCACGTCTACGGACTAATTTTTGCCGGCATTAACCCTTATACAAAATCGACATTTTGCATTTTCGTAAACACTTGAATGGTGTTAAATTTTTATTTGATGCAATTTTTTAATTAAATTTAAGAAACTAAGAAATTATGAGGAAACATTAATTAGATCAGTCGAAAACGCTAAAATAAATTTAGCTGTAAAAAAGTTATATTTTAAGATTATATTTTAGAATTAAGAACATAAACAAACGGCTGGCAATACAAAAAAAAACACAACTCCTCCTGTCAAACTCAAAATTATACAAAATTAAACCATAAAAGAACTTTTAACTCTTATTATTATAACACGCAACTTAAAGCCCCATACACCATCTAAGGGTGAATCCACACACTCAATTGTCGACTCGATCGCACTTTCTGAGCGAGACCCTCTCACTCATTGTTATCATAGCGAAGAGCCGACGGGACTACCTTCTATAGTTGGTTCATAGTTCGCTCGTTCAGTCGCAGAGTGGCGATCTCTTGAAGAAGGTTGCTCTGCGCTTGAATTCTTCTTTATATGTATGCGTGTTCATGCATTCACGTACACGGGTGCATGTGTGCGATCATTTCAATTCGACCCAGCAAGAATATTTGGTCTTTTGCTACTTTTCATACTAGGTACCCTAACAATATGGGCATATTCACTATTGGGTTAATGGTAAAAATAAGAATGTTATATGTTATAATATATTTCTTCATGTTTCAGCATACATTTCATATTTGTTTACATTCAAATCAGTGGCAGCAATGAAATGTTTTGCATATATGTATGTATTCGAATCTACTGAGATAGGAACAGGTCATATTGCAGTCGGTGTCACTTAAAACACCGACTGCTCTTATGTGGTTGAAAAATCCAATCAGCTGTTATTGTTGTTATGCGAGCGGATGGTGCCTGCATACCCTACCGACGATTGCTTTTTAGGGGAGCGGGCAGAAACAAAAACAGCTGATTGGCTTTGTTTTGTTTACCGAGTAAATACATATATTACTTACATACACCTGTGTTTACAACAATATTAACAAATATTGGTACAATTAAAATTATTAAATTATTTTCAATAAAATATTATTTAAATAAAAAATGAAGATTTGTATATTGTTCCATTTACCTTTACAAAAATATAAAAAGTATTCCAGCCACAGGATCACCTCTCATTCTCGGTTTGGACAAAGTTGTAATATATACCCTATTTTAAATCAAGAATAAAATATAATATATGTTTGTACTTATTCATTATATGTGTCGCGCATCATATGGAGTTGCCTTTAGCAGCTGCCCCACAACATCTCCGTAAGATTGTGCCTATGTGATAGAATTACGGGCCTCCTCGCACTGTACGGTATGCACAATGCGGCTTCAACTCTGCCGTAAGCTCCGTGCTCATCCACGTAGGGCACCAGCCCTCTGATATCGCTCGAACTAGCGACATCCTTGCGATGCTCCGCTGATCGCATCTCGTTGGGAAATGCCTCCAATTGGGCCTGTCTGACCAACAGGTACTCCGCGGCCTCACACTCTGCTGCAGTAAATCATTATTTCTCGAGCTCGCTTCTCTGTTTACGGCACCATCTCGTAAATCTTAAGACCCAGGCCGTGGTCCTCACCAGCCGACTGTAGCTCGAGAATCTCTGAAATTAAATAACAAAATCGTTTGCCGCAACCAACGCAAACTCATTAGGCATCTCCTCCTCATCAGGGGCATCTGGAACACGATTAGTTCCTTCCTCAGGCTCCGGCCAGCTGCTCGCTGGCTGCCTGAAAAATGCTGGTCCGCTTGGCCAACGTGACTTCTGGCTAAGGTCCACTCCGCACTACGACCGAGTCGCATCATCCGCCGCATTGTCGGCTGTAGGTACCCAACGCCATTGGGAAACCTTCGACGACTCCAATATCTCCGCCACTCGGTTGCCAACAAACTGCTTATACTGGCGGTGGGTGCTTCCAATCCATCTCAGCACCGTTTTGGAGTCCGTCCATAACACCAAGTCACTGATGACCACACTGTGCTCCTCCTTCATCAGTCTGGTTCCAAGAACTGCTGCCTGCAGCTCCAACCGTGGGATCGACATCGTTCTCATCGGGGCGCACTTCGTCTTAGCACACACGAAGCTCACCAGCACGCCGTCATCCTCATAAGTGACCCTCCAGGCCACTGCCGCCAATGCAGATTGGCTAGCATCTACAAAGACGTGCATCTATATCGCCCGTACGATTCTACGCCCAAAGTAATGGCGAGGACATCGGAACTGTCCCACGGCGTCCATCTCCTTGCCAAGTCGGAAAGGCTCTGTTTATATCCTCCGGTAGTGGCTCGTCCCACTGGATCTTCTGCCTCCATATCTCTCGTAGCAGCAGATTCGCTGTTATCATCAAACAGCACAGAAATCCCAATGGATCAAACGTAAACATTACCAAGCTCAAATATTCCCCCTTCGTAGGTACTCAATCTCCATTCAAAACGCAGCTTGGGACTCGACTATACTTCACGTTGAACCTGAAGTCATCCGTGGCTACCTGGCAACTCATTCCAAGTATTTTCTCCTCAGCCTCACCCCATACGACGCTCTTGACTCTTCCAGGTGGTCCTAACGCCGTCTCACCAGTGGGTGAGCTGGATGAAAACTGGCATAACTCGAATCCAGCTTCCGCATGTATCTCCTTCACTCGGGTAGATACGCAGATAGCTTCGCGCTCTGAAGCGAAACTATCCACATAGTCGTTGACATAATGGTAGTCGACGATTGCCTTGACCGCCCTCGGGTCCGAATGCCGAAACTGCAGGGCATTCACTGTCTTTACGTAATGCGCAGCACATGGCGAGCATGCTGCTCCAAACGTCATTACGTTTATCTCATAGATCTTCGGATCCTTTCCGTCATCGCCATCTTTCCAAATGAATCGTTGAGAACATCTATCCTCGGGTCGGATCAGCACTTGGTGGAACATCTCCTTAATGTCACCGCAGACTCCGACTGCTCCCTCTCTGAAATGAAAGAGCACGGCTGGCAAGGGCTTATAATACTTTGGCTGCAGCGTCAAACACAAGTCGAATCTTACCCGGCTCGTCGCCGGCTGCGACCGGTGGCGCGAGCTTCACTTCAAAGTTCTCGATATCGAAGTAGTCCTCCACCGTATCCATCGTATCATCCATTGACACGGCAAGTAGGCAGGACCTCGGTGATGGCGTAGTCGATTGTTCACTTACAGGCCCAAACACAACCCAGCCCAGCTCGGTTGCGGCCGCATACGGTCCCTCTCTGGCAAACCGTCTCGTTCTAAGTGGCAATCCAAGATGTCCATGGTCCAGTCCGATGAGCAACTTTGGCACCACGTTGCTGTAAGGCCTCATCGGTAAGCAAGCATCCTTATGCACGCCCTGCACATCCCGTCGATTCAGTGTCTGCATCGGTAAACTCAAACTCGAAACGGCATACACATTTCTCAATACATGGCGAGTGGGCTTTCCAACTCCACTTATATACAGACTCACCACGCTGGTAGGCTCTCTGGTTGCCCTACCTCCAAACCATTGAATATTCAGCTGTCGACGCTCACCTTGCACTCCCAGCTTTCTCCGTAGCTCGTCGTCGATCATCGTGACCGAGGATCCTTAATCCAAGAGCGCGTACGTATCCACCTTCCGACCAGCTCCGTACAGCGTTACTGGCAGTATACGGAACAGGAGGCGGCCTCCATCGGCGTCGACACAGCTTAAATTCCTTTGCACGGGCGCCTCCGCTGCTTGCGGAGCCCCTACATCTCCGCTCGTCGTCCGCACCATGTAGCAGACGGTGATGCAACTTACGGCATCCATTTAGGCATGTAAAGCACAGTCGATGCCTCTTCACATACCTCCACCTGTCTGGTGGCGAAGCTCCTTTAAATTCTCTACAGTCCGTAATTGCGTGTTGTCCTCCACAGTGCGTACACGCACTAAAATGCACGATTGTTGGGAAAGGCAATATTGTGGCAGCATGCCTGGCCCAGTCCACTCGCTTGCTCGTAGGAAGCTTGATCACAAGTTCTTCCAGTAGGGTTGGGTTCCCCAGATGCTGCTCCGTCTTCGCCAGATTGTGTTCCGAAATCGGCGACACCTCTCGAACGTTGCTCAGCTGGCTGCGTATAAGTTGCTCCGGTCGGCCAAACCTTAAGCGCTGCTGCTCCTTTACGGCGCTGATGAATTAATAGCGACTTCACTGTCTCGCGGGCTTCATCCTTCAGCGCCTTTAGCAACCGTTGATTGTTCTCCAAATCCGTGCAGTTGTATGCTCTCGTCGTCTCCGTAAACGCACAGATGAAAATCGGCCAATCCTCGCGCTGCCCTCCAAATATAGGCAGATCCGGAAGCTTTCGTGGCCCATACGTTCCTTGGATACCATTCGGCGTCATCGAGGCGTGGGATCCATCAAGTGATGTTGACACATTGTGGATGCTTACACCCGGTAGCACGAATCCATGCGCTGTCTGCGAACAGCTTGTAGCACACAGTGGTTCCACAAAATGGCTGCTACTCGTTAGCAATGGCGGGCCACTCCAAGATGGCGGCAGCGGGCAGGCCGCACTGCTCGCAACGACACCGCTAGGGGGCACCGACCCGACCCCCCTGTAGTACGGGATCTCGCCGTTAAATGTGGTTAATGCCGGCCCGCTCCAAGATGGCGGCCACCCTGACTCTCCACTGTCGACGCCGACTGCGCTCGTTGTTAAGCAATCGGCGGGGCTCACACTTTTCAGGGCCTTTACCTGCTCCAGCTCCCTTTCCAACGCTGCGATCCTCTTTTTTTTTTAATTTTTTTTTTTTATTACAAACTAACAAATATCTGCTAGTATATACGGCTTAATCTAATAATATACAATTAAAATTTTACATTTATAACAAAATTATACATACAACGCATTAAGGATATGTCTAATAGACAGACAATCTGAAGACAAAAGACGATACAATTCATTATAATGTGTACAAAGAACGCGAAACGGATGATGGCAGCCAAAGTTTGTCCTGCATATTTCCAAAAATATCGGCCGGAATTGTCGTGACGTTCTGACCGGAACACAAAACTGTAATCGGCCTAGCAGTGCCGCAGAATCAATCTGTCCCTGAATCAGTTTATGTAGGAAGAGAACTCCATGGCAAGTTCTTCGATCCAGGAGAGACGGAATGTTTAAGAGCCGCATTCTCGCGGCGTACGGTGGTAGTTGATGATGATGAGGGTCCACGAATAGCCCACGCAGAGCAAACAAGAGAAACTGTTTCTGCACTGACTCTAGTAGAGCTTGAAGAACCTGATATTGGGGAGACCATTGTGACGCCCCTTTATAATTTAGGCGCACAAATAATCGTTTGTTTATATTCTTAAGTTTCCTTTTTGACACGGAGTCACCCATTTTGTTAAATACATACATAAATCTAGCTATAAGACACGAAGTCACGATATAATCCTAAATATAATACTAAATTCTAAGAAAACTACAATTAAGCGTTTAGCTAAGACCCCAACCCAGTCAATGACCCTAACGCCAGCGAAGGCACGTCCCTTCGGATCGCTACGATCACCGCGATAGGCGGCTGTCGATAGTGAGTCCGATAGTGATGAACTAGCTCCCCGAAAACTTGCGAGTTCCGAGCTCCCGATCGCGGCCACGACCCGAAGCTCACTCTCTTGCTTCGTGACCGCCGCCGCGTACAGACGTGCATCCTCGTTCCTCGCTATTCTTAAACCAAGCCGAGAAAAAGCCCACGTGCCCTCGAGACCGACGCGTCGAGGCCGTGGCAGTGACTTAAGACCAAATCTCAGTACACGTAAGTCAAACGCCTTTGTACGGGCAGCAGTAGGGACCGTAGTTAGTGACAACGAATAAAACTAAGACTTAACACCTAAAACAGTAACCCGTGTTCTAACTTGACACCCCGCTTCCCCCTCTCCCGCTCCCGGCAAGTCAAAGTCGCGTGTTTGGCCCTTCCATTCACGCGATCAGTGTCTACCGAGAATCCGCTCCCAACCTCTTCTCCATTTTTGGCAATCACTAACCGCGTGCTTGGCCCTTCCATCCGCGTGGACGGTGATTGACCAGAATTCCCCCCTCCCCCTTACCTTCTTCGACAGTGGCCGATCACCCGTTTTGGCCCTTCCATTCGGGTGCTCTGCAACCGTCACTCCTCTTCCCCCTCTCTCTAGTAGACATTCCGCGCCCATCCGGAATACATAGCCATAGTTTGAGATCCGCGCCCAGCCGGATAACTAACCTAGTAGCATAGATTCCGCGTCCATCCGAAATACTTACTGTAGTCTCGAATCCGCGCCCAACCGGATAACTAATCTAGTAGCATAGATTCCGCGTCCATCCGGAATACCTAACTGTAGTCTTGAATCCGCGCCCAACCGGATTATTAAACCCGTAGTTAACCTCCGCGACCAACCGGAGCCAAACCCTCGCACCTTTCGGTTCCGCGCCCATCCGGAATCGCCCCTAATCCGAGCTGCGAGCGCATCACTCCCCGCCAGCCGCTAGTTGCTAGCCTGGCCACCCGCCCGTTCGCTCCCATACTCGGTTCAGCTGCGAGCGCATCACTGCCCGCCCACCGCTGGGCAGCACTGGTGAACTAGTGCCGACTTCCCGCTAGACTGGTTCCGCCCCGCAGCGCAGTGCTGACCAATAGTGTTGCCCACCCCTATATCTAGCTTATTTCCGGCCAGAACTAAATATTCTGGCGGGAATAAATACCCAAACCGATAAAGAAATACATTCAGTGAGCGGAAAATACCTGTTATCGTTGCACCATGTGTTAAGGTTATTTAAGTCCTCTTGAAGCCGTAAGTGCGACAAGGGGCACGTAAGATTTAAACACAGCTTCACATCATCCGCGTACATAAGCACCTGTGAATTGTTGAGAGGTTATTAGTTTTTTAAATAGTTTCGAAATCCCTCGGTAGCTAGAAATATCCGACCTACTGCCCTTCTTATGGAGGGAAATAATAAACGATTCTTTCCACAAATCAGGAAAGAAGCTTTTGTCGAGAGACATTTGAAAGAGTTTAGCCAATGGATCTGACAGGGCACTAGTGCATTTTTTAAGGAGACAACTATGAATAAGATCAGGACCGGCAGAAAATGACGATTTCATGTTCATTAGACACTGATAAATGTCGTCTACGTGAATTATAGGCATGTTGATAGAATTTGAGTGTGGGAGCGAATACCGATAGGTGGAAGAATTATAAGTATGAGAGGAGTATGTTGATTAGAAAAAATTAGCAAATAAATTAGAGTTGTCTAGATCATTAAAGCCTTTTGTATTATTATAATGAAGAGATGAAGGAAACACAGAGGATTTTCGTTTTGAATTTACAAAAGCGTAGAATTGTTTAGGGCTGTCGAAAAACTCTCTTTTGCAACGGTTCAGGTATTTATTGTAACATGTAGTATTATGAGCCAAAAATTCGGAACGAGCAATCAGATACCTGGAGTGGTCCAGTTGAAGACCGGATCTTTGATACTTTTTGAAGAACCTAGATTTGGTGCTCTTGAGATAAGATAACCTGCGCGAAAACCATTGAGGCTTGTTAGAGGGTTCCGCGACAGGAAACGACGGAACATGCGCATTAATTGCTAAGTTCAGCAAGTCGTAAAACATCCCCAGAAGGACTGGAGGTGATTCTTCGGAGTCCATGAAAGACCAGTCAGGTTGAGACAGAGCTGTGTTCATTTCAGTAAACGCAGCTCTTCTGAAGCAGTGAAAGGTTCTGGGTTCGATTTCAGGTAAGATCATTTCAGGCGATATAGACTCTAAAAGAATCTCCAAAGTTGGATGATACATATATATATTGAAATCGGATCGAGGGGGAATATATAAGCAGGTGACAAAAATACTGAAGTCCGGAAATTTAATTTGAACACAGACAAATTCAATTATTGGATCATTTAAATTTTGTAGAATAATGGATTTCGACGATAAATCGTTTTTTACGGCTAGGAGAACACCGCCCCCAGTGCGAGTGGGACGATCACATCGATAAATAATATAGTTTTTACAGAGAATTTCATTGTCCGACACTGTCGAATTTAGCCAGGTCTCCGTAAAAGCAATAACGTAGGCATCAAAGGATACACTATTGGAGTATATTTTGCTAATCTTACCTAACAAACTACACACATTTTGATAGTGTATGCAAAAAGATTGATTTAGTTATTTGATTTGGTCAAAGTACTTTGGGAACTACGGTCATTACTATGATTTTTATTCTTATTGACGATTTAATGTACAATGGCAAACTCTGATCAAATCTTGGTATCAAGAACTCTAAGTAGAATCAAATCAGAAAGCTCAATCTTAAAAGAAGATATGTTACGTCTCAATTTAAAATTAAACTTGGTGAGCTGATTTCAATAAAATCAAAGACAACAATTTTAATTGACTCTTTACAGGCGAATCAAAATAATCGTAGGAGCGAGCAAAAAACACGACCGACACCTTCGAAAGCTTCTTTATAGCTTCTCTCTTTAAGAGATCCATCGTGATGGGCTGGTTACTCTTCTCCAGCACTGAACTCGCAGCTGTGGCGGCAGTACTCCTAGGTTGGGAAGCTACTGTCGTCACCGTAGTGGCCGGGCTAGGAACTGGCGCCGCCGTTGTGGCGATCCCTCGCGACCGAGTTCCTGCGCCACTACTCACTAGCTGCTGATCCACACTTGTTGTTCTAGGGGGTGGCTTCCCCTTCGTTCAGGCGGGCACTTCTTCTGGGAGAATGCTGCATCATTCCCAGTTCCACTAGCCTACGCCGTGCGCGTTACTAGAAAATGGCGTTCCTTCGCCTCCTCGCCGCTGTCTGCGGCGTCAATACTCGACGCTGGCTGCGTCATTCCAAGTCGCCCTGTAAGACTTGACCCGGATCCCGGCTACGGCGCTTTTGCGCTTCTTACGTCGCTCCTTGCGACACTGCCGTTCCGTAGTGCGCTGACTGCGCTTCCTTACCGCTCCCTGCGGCACCAATACTCGACGCTGACTGCGTCTCCTCCAAGTCGCCCTGTACGACTTGGTCCGGATCCCGGCTATCGGCGCTGACTGCGCTCCACATCGTCGCTGGCTGCGACTACTCTGCCGTTCCGTAATGCGCTCCCTGCGCTACTGACAACTCTCTAGCTGGCCGTCACCGTCATCCAGCGCAAGTTGCCCTTGCAGGACTGCGAATAAAAGAACCTGTCGCGCGTCATATGGAGTTGCCTTTAACAGCTGCCCCACAACAGTAGCCCAATCGAAAAGAGACGATTTCAGCAAGGGTACACCCCGCGATAGTGGGTGCAAGATAACCGTTTTATTCTGAAACAATTTAAAGTTAACTTAACCTCACATAGTTAACTAAGTCTAACTAAGTAAAAGCGCATTTTTCAACAGCGCAACTTACATGGCGCTCAAGTATCCGGGCCTAAATCCATACATTTTCGGACTAACTTATAAAAAATACTAGATCTCACTAAAATATCGATTAAGCCTATCGAGATCCACTAACGACCGTCGACAAATATGTTTAAAATGAATTATTAAGTTTAAGTTTAAATTGAATTAAATTAAAGTTTAAAATGAAAATCAGTGTGACCGAGGCCGGCACCTTCGCACATACCGCCTTGCTTTCAGAAAATACTAAATTTTTCAGTATTTTTATTCATTCGAATACATACATATATGCAAAACATTTCACTCCCAGCAAACAATTTTATGAGTGCTCATAAATATGTGTCTGAAAAGTGTCTAGTTTGAGATCGTTTTCGGAGCATTTTTTGAGCTTTTTTCAACCAGGGCTCATAAAAGGCTCTTGTGTCAGAGCATATTCGGAATTAATCTAAGTAGTCAGAAAACAATATGAGCGTTTTTTGATAGTTTTGTAGGCTTTTTTATGGGAATTTACAGTAATTATGAGCCCAAAATAGAGTCAGAAAAGAGGGTTTTTTTCTATGAAAACGGTCCCACTTTATGTGGACTATTTCGAACTCCAATCTGACTCTTTTCTGACTCACTGTAAGCCCTCAAAAAAGGGACATTCTAGTAAGCAATATTACTGTTTTTGGACACTTTTCGGATACTTTTTTTATTAGAATACAGAGTCATTATGAGCCCAAAATAGAGTCAGAAAAGATCGTTTTTTTCTATGAAAACGATCGCTCTTTATGAGGACTATTTCGGAGTCCAATCTGACTCTTTACTGACTCACTGTAAGCCCTCAAAAAAAGGACATTCTAGTAAGCAAAATTATCGTTTTCGGACACTTTTCGGATACTTTTTTGTTTTTACTATCAAAATAAGATTTATCATTTAAGTTTATATTGACATATCGATAATGGTATTCATAATTTTTTACATGTATATTTCTTAATTGTTATTTTCTGTATTTGATTGCATATAATACTTGAACCTTTTATTGGCAGTTTTTAAAAAGTAGATGGAAATATTTTAAGAACCAAAATAAAAAAAATCAACATATTCGAATTTACTTCAAAGTAATTTTTATTTTAATAATATTGTTTTTATTAATGTATTGTATTGTATTGTATTGTATTATGCGTGACGCCAATCGATGCTTACAGAAAAAATATTAATGCTTATATCGATGATACTATTGATGATATTATCAATGTTTCATCGCTGTTTTTCGAGCTTTAAAGCACAAGTTTGACGTCTGTTCAGAAAACAAGGAAAAAAAAAAATCCTGCAACCTAAAAAAAAGTGGTTAGTGCTATTTTATTAACAATGAGTGTTCAGAGATTAAGTCGCAATGAGAGTACAAAAATAATAAATGCGCTAATCCCCAAGAAACGAAACTGCAAAGAAAATTTGCAATCAGAACTCGGCATGAATTCCGGATTTCATTTAGAGCAAAGTGATGACAATATGGATAGTAGTGATGATGAAAATATAGATGATTGTTCCTTAAGTGACGAAAAGCAATTTGCATCAATATGCAGCAAATGGTTCCAGACTGCCAATGAGAGGATCAAGTATTATAAGAAAACAAATAAAGAAAATAATACTTAAGAAACATTACACACATAAATAAATTATATATTTACACTTCAATAGGCGTCTTTTATGGGCCTTTTCTGAGTGTTTTTAGTGGGAGTCATAAAAGAGTCAGATTGGACTCCGAAATAGTCCACATAAAGTGCGATCGTTTTCATAGAAAAAACGCTCTTTTTTGACTCTTTTTTGGGCTCATAATGACTCTGAATTTTTATAAAAAAGTATCTGAAAAGTGTCCGAAAACGGTCATATTGCTTACTAGAATGTCAATTTTTTGAGGGCTTAAGCCTAGTACGCAGACAGAAAAACAGTTCGCAACCCGAAAAAGATTTAATCTATTTCCAGTGTGACCGCTTATTAAAACGCTCTTCGGCATTTTTGGGAGGTAAATGATGAGGTAATACCAATCTTAAATGAGCTGTTTTATATTTACAATTATTTATTTTATATTTGAAAGACAATTCGCATAGACTTGTAGTTTCGTTTTGGAATAGCTTATTTGGCACACAATGACCACCAACGCCGTCGCCCAGATTCTCTCGACCATGC
>VNJO01005903.1:34858-104682 GCA_008042535.1 Drosophila tani | reverse complement strand
ATAACTGAGTCCATGTGCTAAAAATTAACAGTTTGAATTAATTAATACCTATGCATAATCTCACTAACCGTAACGAGTTGATATATTATCACTCCCACTTGCAGGGATGTTATGACAAACTGTCCGAACACTGTGGGCATGTAGATGGAACGTAATTTTCTGGACAAGGAGAGTAGTTCCTCGTGGTAATCCACCACTGACTTCAGACCCGCCTGTAAGTCCTTTTCGGACAAGGTTAAGTCGAAGTGCTCGATTTCCTGCTGCAACGTTTGGAAATGTCCTCGCAGATTAATCGCAAACGAAATAAACAGACCATCGACAGCCGAGGCATAGGCCACAACGACGATAGTAACGAGCACAGTATAGAGAAATCCAACCTCATAGCCGGGACTATCCACATCGTTGAAGGGGAACCTGTAAGAAAGAAAATTATTCGGGGGACTGGGACTGGGCTAGCTTACTTCATGGGCATGGGTAGTTCCCTGATATATATTGTGCCCCTCAAGCCATTTGTCACAATTTGTACAATAGGTCCCAGCATAAAATACATTCCCGTAAAGGCGCAGGAGAGGCAATAGGCTCTTCCCAGTAGGGAGGCCAGTTTGTTGGCATCTTCCACATAGCCGTATCCGTTCGCTTCCCCAGCTTCTTGTCGTGCTGTCAAAAGTATCATTGGGTTTCAGATTATGCTAGCATTATTAAGAGCTCTTTTACGTTGCTGATGCATCTCCCTGAAGCGGTGAATCATCTTCCAAAAGTCCCTTTTATACGTCAGAAACGTTGTAATTTTAATTACTGTTAGCAGATTGGTAAACACGACACTCAGACAGGCTGTGATTTCTTCCATGTCATCTCGCTTGTAGAAGATATAGGAGATCAGAGGATACTGCGCCGATATAACGAATAGGAGCGAGATAATGTGATTCAAGCTCAGGCGCCTGTGTTTGGTACTATCAATGGCTGGGGGAGTATGCCCCATCAGTCGCAGGCACTTTTCTTGCAGTTGAAACAGACGACCCATGGCTTTGCCCTCACTCGGTGGAATATCAAAGGGTTCCGCTGGTTATGCCTGTTATATAAGCATTTTTAATGTTCTAATTATCCTATTGATTAATTAATTATTTGTTTTGCCAACGTCTCTTGACAAACTTTCTACTAATTACTGTGATGATGGGTGTGCTGAAGGTTCTGACATGATAATTGCGGTCGTATCTGTTTTGGTCAACAATTGTTCGTTTTTATTATTCAAAGCCCCAGGTCTTACAGTGACATTTGAAGGAAACTGCACTTATAGCCAGCATATTATGTGCCTGCAAAATTATTTAAATAGTTATTTTTGATTCTCTGTTTTCATTTTATTATTTAAAGTATTGTAAGTCCTGCTTTCACCTATTCTTTCAATTAATTAATTAGATTTACCTTCTCAACCGAGCAATCTTTCTTTTTTCCGCTAAATATAATATCAGCACAGTTTGTAAATATTTTGTTTTAAAAAATAATCAATAACAATAGCGACTTGATCATTGTGTTTATATTTTTTAATTTGTTTAAGCTTGATTTAATGTACTGAATTTAATTATTTTATCATTTGTATGGTGCACTTACTTCCAGCGCTGTTGTTTCTATCAATAGCCTCTTTGATTGGTATACTTCGAAAAATATCCTAAACAGAATAAACAAAAGCAAAACTATCCCGGCTATCCAAAAAGGTTTCGTTTGATTATAAATAGAAAGAACTCTTGAAAGTGGTTAGGGGTTTCAATGCTATTTCAATGAACCCAGCTGTATGTATTATATAGGCTCATTTTTACAGGGTCGTCGTCTAGTTAATCGTTTTAAATCGAAGTGCATCGCCCAAGTTGTTATCTGTAATTATAGGACATTCAAATGCAAATATATAGGCAATTTGAATAATATTCAGAAGCCTTCTTATCATTACCAATACTTTTCCAATCAATAGCATTAGCTCAACAAAAACAATACATATTGCATGTAAGTATACATATAGTAAATGCAATCTGATAAAGCTGTTCGGACTCCTATAAAAAGGCCGCTTGCCAGTCCAGAGTCAACAATTTAGACTCAACCATCGGTTAAGAATTAGTTAAAAATGAGTAACAGTAAGTCGCATTAAAATTAATTAAAGCCATAATTAAATCACAAATTAAATCGCAGAGTTGACGCTGGCCTTGTTACAGCTGCCCGTGGGCAGGGACGTGACCGCGAACGTTCAACGGGCTATTCAAGGCGTTAGGAAACTGAAGGCGGATAACCCACAGCTGCAGCTGGCCATCCTGCCGGAAAGCTTCAATGCCCCCTATTCCCAAGAGGACTTTCCGAAATTCGCTGAGCCCGTTCCCGAAGGTCCAACGTGCCAGACGCTGTCCAAACTCGCCCGCGAACTAAAGATCCATATAATAGGAGGCAGCATCGTGGAACGTGATGGGTCCAAGCTGTACAACACCTGCACCGTGTGGGCAGCCGACGGAAGTCTTATTGGCAGGCATCGCAAGGTAGGCCCGCTGCTGCTGGTCAACGAGTTCCCACTGAGTAACCCCAATCCTCGCAGATTCACCTCTTCACCATGAACATTGACCCCGCAAACTCTGGCGGCGTGCAGTTCGATGAGGCAGCAGTACTGACAGCGGGCTCAGACCTGACAGTGGTCCGGATTGGGCAGCAGAAGATCGGCATTGGCATCTGCCACGACAAGAGATTCGATGAACTGGCGCGCACCTACCGGAATATGGGTGAGGATCTAGTGGTACTCCAGCTACTGGTTAAAGTCTAATTTATGAAATTCTCGCAGGCTGCTCCATGTTGGTTTACCCGTCTGCCTTCTGCATCTGCCAGGGGCCCATGCACTGGGAGCTCCTTCAACGAGCTCGGGCCACTGACAACCAGCTCTTTGTGGTGACCTGTTCGCCCGCCAGGGACAACATGTCGGGCTATGTGGCCTATGGACACTCGATGATTGTGAATCCCTGGGCCCAGGTGCAGCGTGAGGCTGGCGAGGGATGCGAGTTCATTGTTGAGGAGATTGGTAAGCTTCGCACTTTGTTGAAGTAAAAGTAGTTTCGGCTAATTGTGGTTCCCACAGATTTCGATATGGTGGAGCAAGTACGTCGGCAAATACCCATCTTCAAGCAGAGACGCACCGATGTCTACTCTAAGGTCAGGTCTGATTTGTAAGGCATCCCAGAAACCTTGGTATCAAGCGAATAAAGCATTATTAAGAACAGCGGGAGAGAAATTTACTGATACTGCTTGACATGCTTATCGCAGAGGAAATATACATTCCTCGAGAGAATGAGCTTGAGTTGGGCAATGGCAGCGGATGTCGATAGGGCTGGAGCCAGAGCTGCTCTGCTCTCAGTGTGGCAGAGCAAGCCGAGGGAATGGCAAGCAGAAATCTCGCGCTGGGCGCTTCGCTCGCCCTCATCCTCTACGTGTGGGCTGGGGCAGCGCAGGGCCAGGTGGCATTCGTACGGAACCTCTCGGAGCTGCGCATCAAGGAGCTGGAGAACCTGGCGGTGCGATTACAGCAGACCATCAACCATGATAGGTATGCCTGCGAGAGTTACTTTGACTATGTCTGTAGCAGCAATCGGACGCTCTTCTCGATCATGGGTAGGTTTATATGACAGGGGGCTCCATAAGACCAAACTAAGGAAAATAATCAACCGTAGGTCACTTGCCCAAGATGAGCGAGCTCATCCAGCTGCTGACCGAGCTCCAGAACGACCCAGAGCAGTTCCAGGCCAAGCAAAAGCTAATCGACTTCTTCATCTCCTGCAACACCCAACACGCCGTCGAAGACTGTTATCGGGAGACCTTCGAGTACTTCAAGCCCCTTTTCGGTTACATTGTGACCAAGAACCTGCTGGATGGCGGTTCCCACGAGCTCACCGATTTCCTGTACATTCTGGACAAGTTCGTTCTCAAGACAAAGGACGAGTTCGGCTCGCATCCCATCTACGGCAAGCTGGCCACGTACAAAGAGAAGTTTCGAACGCCGCGCATCTACTTTCACTCTGCCGACCTCAACCGTGAATACCAGGCCCTGCGGATCTACCGGGAGAGCTATGAGCACAACATCAGAAACCTAGAGCAGCACCGCAAGCGGAATTCCACCTACGAGCTCGGGGTTCAGCGCACCATGCTGGACTGGAGCCTGTACCTCTTCCAGAGCCGGAACAAGCCCATGTCCTACTACTACTCCACCTTCGCCGTGCACCTGTATATGACGCTCTACAACAGCACGGAACGTCAGAGGGACTTTACGCGTTTCCGGGAAGAAGTCGAGTGTCTGCAGCTGCCGCAGTTCGTCAACGTTCTGGATGAGGCCCGCATGCTAGCCGTGATCTACATCAAGAGTTTTCGCGCCGTGTGGGAGGATTATAGGACCTGGATTGCCGTAAGGCCACAGCACCAGGAGGTGTACGACCAGGAGGACGGCATACTGCAGAAGTACCATCTGAACAATAAGCGCATCTTCTTCACGCTCTACGCCCAGAACTTCTGTGAGTTCGGCAAGGATCTGGCCCAGAACGTGTTCTACCTGGGCCTCAAGCAGAATCATGACTTTGTCAACATCTACTCGTGTGGTTACCAGACGGAGAACTCAGTAAGGTGTATTTAAATGGTGGAAAATTGTATTCAATAGCTAAGTAATTAGTTTAAAGTATCACATAATCAATCGAATTATAATAGGTGCACACTAACCTATTCCCAAGAGTATTTTTAACTATTATTTTACAAGTTTTATTGTTAAACTTCTGCCTTAGGGATCACGCACTTATTTAGCCTACATTTTTGCACATTCTCAAAGTAATCAGCCACCTGCTGTCGGCGATAAAGCTTGGCCAATTCGCTGCAGGATTTTCCTACGCCATCCACAGCCGTCAGGTCTGCTCCGTGGGTAACAAGGACTTTGATAATCTCTAGGTTTGAGTCCATAACCACTGAAAAAAAAAAAAATACAGATAAACTGCCTTCATTCACTGCTCATCCGAATGTTACCTCCCCGCATGAGAACGGTCCAGCCACAGGCGTCCCTGGCCTCTAGATTGGCACCCGACTCCAGGGCAAACTTCACCATTTCAAGCTGATTGGCATCGACGGCGCAGTGCGTGGGAGTCATTCCATTGCAGTCCCTCGCCTCCAGCTGAGCCTTTTTATTCAGCAGGATGCGCGCCGAAGGCAGGTGACCGAAGTAGAAAGCCAACTGAAATTGTACCGAAATGCACGTGTAAATGCGAGATATTAAACGAGGGTCTCTTACCCACATGCAAGGGGGTCTTGCCGCTTCCAGAATTTCCCAGGTGAACACTGCAGCCAGCGGATAGCAATACGTCGATAATGCACATCTCGCCTTGAATAATCGCATTGGCCAGTGGCAGAAATCCATTGGGATCTGGGTAATCTATCAGGCTCGGACGCCGGCGCAGCATGCGTTTCACCAGAAATTGCTGACCCTTTCTAATGGCTCGGTTTAGACAATTGGTTGTGGGCAAGGCAGCCTCCGTACAGGCCTGAAAACCAATAAATTATTTAATGCATTATTTTTCGGAACAATAAAATGCATCCTTTAAATATTAAAGATTAATAATTAAACTAATACCAGGTACATAAAAAAAAACGTTGCCCTAAAATCCCTCTAGAAACGCACTTTTCGAAAGAATTATTTAGAAATTTGCAACAAAAATAAAAACATTATTTTTCTGAACAATCAAATGTATCCTTTAAAGATTAAACTGCTACCAGGTAAATAAAACATAAAAACGTTGACCAAAAATCAATATTATTATTTATCGCCATTATAATATCGCCATTTAAAAGAAGACCGAGAAGATTGGATAAATTAAGGACTTAAATAAATAGTCAAATCACATAGTCATATTTTATCTAAGGTAAGACAGGTTTTCGTGTAGTTTTGATGACTTGCCCGTCATATAAAAATATAGCCTTTCTCAGTTCTAGACCGATTTTGTATTTCTAAAGGTATTAATGATTTGCTTGCATTAATATTAATGCCCAAAATCCCTGCTCTCGGTAGTTAATTGTCATAAATAATTACAACTATGTCCGGTGAGATGGCTAGAGCCACGTAACGACTTCCATCCTCAGCCAGCTGAAGAGCTTTGATGCGCAGCCTGTAGCCAAAGTTCTCCTCCATATTTGTGACATCCACGGGAGAGCTTGTAGTCCACTCCGCCTGTTGCCAGCCATGTCGATTATGGAATTTTTCCACGCTATAAACCAGGGCATTTTCCAGTAAAGACCACTCAAGGCTGACGCTGTTAACGGTTGGATTGAAAACCCGTGCCTTAAAATCGGGCCAAGTCGGTCCAGGTGACTCGAATTCCTGGTTGCACTGACTACTTTCCGACATGCTGATACATTTAATCACTTTTAGCTCCCAAAGAGCAATAACAACATGCTCGGCAGAGACTATGGTAACAGAAAGACTGTTGGAATTTTCTGTTAAATCAATAATAAACAAGAAGGGAAAGCTAATGGATTTAGAGTTAGTCGGAAATGCGTAAGTGAAGCGCAAGCTTGGCATGTTGAAAATTCGAAGAAGTTCCCCTATTTCGGCTATTTCGGGGTCCATTCATGTAAACGGATCATTACACAAACCGCAAGGGCTCAGGGGCCATTTAGCACAGCAGATACACTGCCAGTGCACAAATGTTAACAAAACGCTTCAAACATAATCAAAATGTTATTTATTCCTCAGAAGAGTTTTTACCAACCAGCAGACATGATAAATGAACTGCATTGCGAACGGTGAAGAAACGATCGGTTTGCGAAGCACACGGCCAACTATTGCGCTCGACGGGTCATTAATTAAGCCTGACAACGCACATCAGCGGTGGCCGAGGTTGCTGTGCGCTTCTACGGGCTCCAAGCTGGGGACTAGGTGCGACACGACTTGATTATCCAGAGTCCGGGCAGACTTCAGACTCCAATTGACTCATCGCGAAGTGAACGCTTACAATTCCTAGCTCCATGGCACTATGGGGTTATATCCACTTTCATTGATAAAAACACAATTTTATACCGGGAATCTATAGGTTAGAAGGGTCTTATGCCAATTAAAAATTAAAGTAACAGCCATAAAAAGGCATATGTATACAACCCCTGAATCCTGCTTTTTTAAGAGCATAACCATTTTAGTTAAATGAGATACTAGATTTGAGTGAATATAATACCTATTTATCTTACTGGAAAAATAATTAAACGCGCGAAAATCGAAAATTTTCGGAGTAAGAAATAGAAGGAACAAGTAAGAAAAAATAGCTAAATATTTTTGTAAAACTGCATAGCTTTTTAACTGTGAAACAGGCCAGAATACTACGCCACAAAATTAATATTTGATACCATTGGTTCGTGGTGCATTCTATGCGTGTACCGGCAGAGGACCTTGGGCACCACTGCTGTACAGATCCAAAATGACACTTGGCCAGGTTTGATCCCCTTTTAAATGATCTCAGCTAATGATTTTGTTCAAAAAATGTAGCCGCCGGCTCCATAGTACATAGTATTGAGTCCACACTGAACTAAAATTGATTAAACTCTTATGCAATTTCACTTTTAATAACATTTAATCGACTCGCCGTGTAGCAGTAGCCACCGGCTAGAGGGCAAAAGCAGACTCGCAACGTAATGACAGCGCCGGGGTGTCGCTGACTCGGTGTATCGCGAGGCATCGGAGGGAACAATTAAGCGGTACCACAAAGACCTGGCCGGGGGAACCACGCTAATTGACCATGTATTGCCAGCAACTACGAGCAAGTCTCGCCATTTAATGAGGGATACGAAGAGCCGAAAAGGTAAATGGCGAGGAAGAGCTGGGCCACGCAGAAGACGAGCTAAAACAAATACAATGAACATGCAACAAATGGAGGCTGTGCGCTCTTTTTTGGCAGTTTCGCCTGGGACCGTGACTCTTTCTGGGGCTCTAGCGCGGATCATTGTTGAACTTCACCTATTAACTTTCGAGTATCGGCGCGTTGGAGTTGGAAGTTTAAGCTATGTATAAAAGCGGCCCGAGCAGCAGAAAAATCATACAGTTCACTGCGAACCACTAAGAAAGCCAAGTCACCGGTCCTACCCCGTCCAACTAACTCAACCAAGCCTAGAAATGCGTGGATTCATTGTAAGGACGAGCAGCGAAGGCGACTTATTAAAGGACTAACACCTAAACCCTCTTCCTCTCCATCCATTCAGGTCTTGTGCCTTTCCGCCGTGGCGCTGGCCGCACCCCAGGGCTACAACTACAATCCTGGCCCCTCGGGCTTCGGTGCCATTAGCACGGCCACCGGTGGAGCCACTTTCTTCCAGGGCGCCGGCCAGACGGCTCCAGCACAACAGCAGGCCTTCTATCAGCAGCCGGCGGTGCAGACCCACCAGCACCACCAGCAGGTCCAGCAGGTCCAGCAGGTGCAGCAGCAGCAGCAGCAGCAGGCTATCGTGTCCAAGCGCTTCTTCATCCACTCCGCTCCGGAGGAGGCCGAGGATTACAAGGAGCGTCACATCACAGTCGGCGTGCCCAAGAGAAACTACAACGTGGTCTTCATCAAGTCTCCCCAGCGCAACAACAGGAAGACCATCAAGATCAGCCCCGCCGCCAACGAGGAGAAGACCGTCATCTATGTCCTGAGCAAGAAGGGCGAGAGCGATGTCCAGGCCGAGGTTGTTGAGCAGGCCAGCTCCACCAGCAAGCCCGAGGTCTTCTTCATCAAGTACAAGACCAGCGAGGAGGCCGCCCACGCCCAGCAGCAGATCCAGGCTCAGTACGACGCCCTGGGCGGAAGCAGCCAGCTCACCGACGAGGGTGTGGCTCCTGTGACTTCCGTGATCGGAGCTCTGGGAAACACCGACGGCCATGTCGAGGCTGGATCCGCTGTGGGTGTTTCTGGGGGTAACCAGATCATTTCCACTGGCTCCGCTGGCTCGCACACGGGCAATGCTTACCTTCCACCCAATTTCTAAACTGTTGAGTTGTTAAAAAAGGATCGCATAATCCAAAACGTCCCTGCGACGATTGTTAATAATAAACCTACTTGTTGAATTTAATACACTTTGATAATTATAATTGGTTCGTTTGGGAAAAGGATAACTGAATATGCATATGTAAGCATTGTCTAAACTGAAAATAGTCCTTAGTTAGCTGATGCGGCTGAATTATTAGCAATTTACATTTTTTGTTATGCCTTAAAAGTAATTTTTTGCACAGAAAAAACTCGATAAGAGCCACTGTGCGACGGATAGTTAGTGGGCATTATATTTTGATTTGTTTTTCGCAAATAAGAGAGCTATTTTAGCAAGTTACAGTGCGAGCATGTTAAGAAAAGGATTAATAATTTACTTAACCCCTATTTAACTAACCATAATTATATTGGACCCTCCAACTATACAGAAAATAACTAGGAAGGGTACAGTCGATTGTGACCCATCCAGAATGACAAATATAGCTAAGAACATGATGAGCAACTTGCATTGGTGCTGCCAACACTAATATAGATGTGGCAGAAGAAGAATCATACACGGAAAGTTGTTTAATAAAGTCCATGTTTATCATCCGATTTTACTGCAATTTTTAGCTCAAATGTATTTAACTTATATATATTTACTATAAGCCAAAATCACAACTATATTTTATTTATACGTTTTCTGCAGCTTCGAAAGAAGTAGTGGGCGTGGCACAATTTTAAAACAATTAAAACAAACAAATGGTCACGATTCTATGACAAAATATATTTAAATCAGACCCATTTTTCTATCAGTGTATACAAAATATTTGAATCTCGCCGTCAGCCGCAGAGGTAGTGAAGAATTGTAAACATCTTTGTCCGGCAGGATATTGACACACGGAGCTAAGGGAATTCAGAAAAGGAAATCTAAGCGCAACTGCCGTCCTGCCAAAGCCTTATACACAAAAACCTATGCTTTTCTTTTTTAGAAAATTTTATGAAACACGGAAGTTTTGAATATAAATATTTGTGTGCGGTGCAGAAAGGCACCCTAATTTTTCTTAAAATAGGAGGCCCAGAGACTCCGCTTAGATTAAAGAGTCCTTGTCCTTATATTAAAGAGTCCTTGAATGAATTGAATTATTTTGATGTGATCATGTCGTCGACATCGTCCGAGTTCATTAAAAGGAAAATTCTCTCGTTTTTTAAAAGAAATTGATTTTTTTTTGACGAATTTAAATCCGTTAGCATTTGTCCAACTACTCCTCAATATTCCTTATTAAAACTTGATTATATATTTGTCGCTGCTTTTTTGAACAAAAAATATATGGATCGCAGGAACCTTGATACTAGAATATAGTGGAAGTGAATGACAAAAAGGTCCTCCTCCAATTGTTCTTAGGATTTATGGGAAAATCAACTCCGACTCTTCTAAGAATTAAGATTTCTGAAAGATTTCCCCACCATAATGCTAATAAAACATTATATAAAGACAGAGCGAAAACCTTTTCGACAGCGCTGTTTTAAGGGCAGGTACGCAGACGAGATACTAGAAATACTAAAAAGTCGTTCCCGACTATTAACTTATAACTCTCTCTTACCACTTTTTCAAACATTTCAAAAATATACAACCCGCCAAACACAATAATGTATGCAAAAGACGAATCTCGGAGTTAAGAAGAGCAGATAAAGTTCTAGTAATTTATTTAAATTGGCAAAGGGAAATCAATACCTAGGGGATTTGGGCAATATAAAACATATGCACTATTAATAAAGGCCTGAAAGGAAATAGCTGCCTCCATGTCATATTTGGTTATAATGTTGATGGGCACGATGAGATGTCACGCATGTCCAGCGTCTTGCTGGACAAATCCTTCACTACCGAGCTGGAGAAGGAAATAAGCAGACAGCAATGGTCAGAATGTTTGCCAGCATGGATATGGTGTACAAGCAAGGATCCCAAGCCTCTTAAGAACTGAGTAACCTCGCAATGTGGAGTAGCTGCGGCAATCACCGCCACCACCCAGAGTGTGGTGAATCATATGGCGTGCTTTTTTTTAATTTTAATTTAATAAAAAAAGCGACATTACTCTAAGCTCTGCGAAATCAAGGGTACATTTTTCCCATATTCTTAATAAAATCCTTGCTACCTCACGTTTTCGCTCTCTCTCTCTCTGGTTAGAAACCCATTTCGTCGATCTGAGTACTCGGTTTTATATACGATGTGCACTTTAGTAAGCTTTAAGTTTGGAATCAACGATTTATTCTCTCTGTGTAAGCTAAAGCTTTGCTGACCAATATATCACACCGCTGGAAACCAATTATTAAGAAATCGCCACTCATTTTCAATAAAATAGCTATGCAAATTTATAGCTATTTTACTTTGAAATTTTTGTATTATTTTAATTATTTAATTTAATTTGATTGTGAATATCTCAGGGGCTAATGCTAGCGCCACAAGCGCCTTGACCATGTTAATTTTCCGGGCACGAAGGTGCACGAAAGAGAAATTGGAAATGTGGCGTATCTAAAGTCTGGGGAGATAAATTCACTGACATACGAGTGATACGATTGCCTAACCCAAAAAAACAATGAAGCTTATGTATATCTATGGAGTACTAATTTGTGAAAGAGTAACGCGCCAGGAGACGGGGTTTGCCTACTCCGCCCCCACAGCTCACACACGAACGGATGGATTGCATAATCCGCATGTCATAATTGTGATTCCGCATTATTGGCGTACTTGTAACACATCGAAGAAAGAAACGCACGCCACGCTGTCATTTGAAGGGATTGCGTTTCATCTTGACCCCCGAGATACCGAGATACATTTGTGTTTTGATAAATCTTCAATAAGACATAAAATCATCATCATCATCATTCATCTTGTGAGGCACTACTGCCAATGATGGACATTAATACAAAGTTGTCCGACTTTAGAGGCTGCTTGCCAAAATATACGTTAATTAATCGGCCGAAAAAGGCCCCGAGCCCATATCATAATCCATATAAATAATACTACATGAAGCCCCGCAAAATAATCCCAGATCTTCGACAATAAGGTCATCGGAAATCAATGCAATTTATACATTTTTCAAATCATCGTTAAACGTTAAACGTTGACGCAATTGCTAATGCGATTATTATGTGATTTATGCAAGTTACGATTAGGGGCTGTTAATCCCAGAGGTTCATCAATTAGGCCGGCCATCGGCCATCAACATTTACATTCGTCTGAAAATCAGGAACTGAATGAAAGCCAGCGAAATGGTCGGCATAAACAAAGCTCTCCACATCCATATTATGTCCATATCTATACCCATACAGCCATAAAGCCATGTCTCCCGGCCAAATGATCATTTCTTTCCGAATTCAACCAAAATATGACGCAGGGCTTTGCGAAGTGGAGTCGCAGAGTCGGAGAGCGTTAGGGTTTTTCGGTAACTGGACACAATAGTCACCGCTACCTCAAGGTTTCTTCAAAACGCAAGCTAGTTTGTAAAAAGCGGTGGCTTTTTGGCCGCTCTTCGTTCACCTCTTCGTGCGGTTTAAGCCGCCGAAGTCGTGGTTTCAGTTTCAGTTTTGTTAAACTTTTCGTCTCATCACCGCGAGTTTTTCGTGAGCGACATTATGGAGGCAGCGCCTTATAAGTCCGGGCGGCCAGTGATTAGCATTTAGTTGAATAGTGATTGCCAAAGCTCCAGGTGTCTTCATCTGCCACAGAAATGCGTGTCTTCATTGTAAGCTCTTGGATGGCTACTCCCCCAGTCAGTGGATATGTTAGTAATGTCACTGGTTTTCTCAGGTTTCGTGCCTCCTAGGTCTGGCCGTGGCCGTGCCGCAAGGATACAACTACCAGGCGCAGCTGCAGCAGCAGTTAGCGCCGCAGGTTCGCCAACTGGCACTCCAGGCTCCCGGAGTGCAGCAGGCATTGCCTGGCGGAGGCCTTTCCTTCTCCACCTCGTCGTCCCAGCAAAGCCAGGTCTACCAACAGCAGGCGCCACTTGGCGGCAACATTGCCTACAATGTGCAGCCCCAGATATATCAGCCGCAGCCACAGCAGCACCAGCAGCAGCAGCACCTAGTCTCCAAGGACATCTATGTGCATGTCCCACCCGTCGATGAGCCAGAGGAAGCGTATCCTCAGCCTGCCCTGCCGCCACCACCGCCTCGCAAGCATTACCGCATTGTGTTCATCAAGGCGCCGACTCCCAGTGTCAGCAAGGCGCAGCTTCGCGTCAAGCAAGCTCCCGTGGAGGAGAAGACCATCATCTACGTGCTGACCAAGAAGCCGGATCCCCTGGACCTACAAGCGGCCATTGAGGAAATCGCGCCCAAGCAGCCCAGCAAGCCGGAGGTCTTCTTCATCAAGTATAAGACCCAAGAGGAAGCTGCACATGCGCAGCGCACCATTCAAGGTAAGCAGCACCCACATCGATCTCACCTTCAGAGCCACTCTTGAATACCTAATCCGATGGATATGCAAAAATCTTTTATTACTGGTATTTCTCACTAACTTGGCTTTTGTCACCCTGCAGCTCAATACGACCAGCTCGGCGGCACGTCACAGATCTCGGACGAGGGAGTCGCACCTGTCACCTCGGTGATCGGAGTTCTGGACAACCAGCAGGCGCAAGCCCAAGGAAGTGGGCTAACGAGAGGCGTGCCAAATAATTATTTACCCGCTCTATCTGGTTAAAATGCCAATTAGAAAAGAACTGTTGTACCTTTAAGTATCCAATTATTGTAAATAATTTTAGATAAATAAACAAGATCACTGGCCAAATCCCAATCTGCGGCATTTTTTAATCGACGCGAAACTGGTTTTGCTCCACAGACTCCCAAAAATGTGTCAAACTTTATTTTCTATGGCCCATATTACCACATCCAAATCCACATCCATTAGGGGACCAGTGATCAATGAGCAAAAGCCAAGAGTGGCGGGGAAACCGGTCGCATTAATTAGCATATGATTCGTCTTACATAACAATGATTAGACAACACGAAAACTTGATTTCAAAGGGAGCTGCTAATTGATCCTACCGCCGTCGAAGTTTTCATAGCCTATCATATTGCATAAGACCCATACTGATAATTCAAATTAAAGTAAAACTTTATAGATTACAAATTAAAAGACTAAAAAATATGTTTACAAAATTCTGATTAAAGCATTTCTTTATTTTGCCTCGACTTTCGCATTTACAATAAATTAAAATAAGCTACAATGGGGCGATTGACTCAAGTGATGGAAGCGCTGGTGCGGAGCTAGACTCTTACTTATTTGAAGGTGGTCTTGGCGGGCACATAGTTTCTGGACGGCAGCGAGGGCACAAAGGAGGAGGTGCTCTGCTGCTGCTGCACAAAGGAAGTCTGCTGCTGGCTCAGGACCGGCGCCTGGACAATGGTCTGCACCTGAGGCTGCTGGATCTGGATCTGCGGCTGCTGTTGGATAATGGTGGTAGACTTTTGGGAGCCAAAGCTACCCAGGTTGAGAGATCCACCCGAAACGCTGGTGATGGGGGCCACGCCCTCGTCCGAGATATGAGTGGCGCCTCCCAAGGCATCGTATTGGGCCTGGATCTCCTGCTGAGCGCGCTGGGCCTCCTCCTGGGTCTTGTACTTGATGAAGTACACCTCGGGCTTGTGCACCTTGGCCTCGGTCTGGGTCACCTGCAGCTGTTGCTGGATTTCCGTGAGGTCGGGCTTCTTGGAGAGCACGTAGATAACGGTCTTCTCCTCGTTGCTGGACTGAGCCCGCTTCAGGGCCGCAGCGGTGTACTTCAGGTTCTGCGATGGCGCCTTGATGAACACAATGCGGTAGTTCTTGCGGATGGGCAGGTTCTCCAGCTGCGGCTCGTCCTGACGCAGTTCCTCGGTCTCCTCAGGGGCCGAGTGGATGTAGATATCCTTGGTGACGATGGCCGGTCGCTGTACATACTGGGTCTGAACAATCTGCTGAGGCTGCTGGATCTGCTGGAGCTGCTGAGGCTGCTGGATCTGCTGGATCTGCTGGTGGTGCTGGTGCTGCTGCTGGTACACGATCTGCTGGGGCTGAGGCTGCTGCACACTGCTGATCAGATTCTGCTGAGGCAGGGCGATGGGCAGGGATGCGGGAGCGGGAGCGGGAGCAAAGGTCTGGACAGTCTGAATGGCCGGCTGCTGGGCCTGGACACTGATCTGAGTCAGGGCTGGAGCGGCGACGCCTGAGTAGATTCCACTGGGCGAGACGGGCGTCTGCGGGCGAAGGTTGCCAATGGGCAAGGCGGGACCCTGGGGCTGGTACTTGTATCCCTGGGGAGCGGCTGCGGCGAAAGCTGCCAGACACTGCAAGGACAACAAGGGGAATTAAATGCTGCATTCCTCTAAATGCTTTGGGAGTGATTCCAAGACTTACCACTAGAACGACAACCGGCTTCATTTTCACTTCGTACTCTCTGAGCTGCAAAGGTCGACTGATGCCCTGGCCACCTGATATCACAGTTTTTATAATGCAGCAACGTTGGTGCTACCAACGCATTAGAAATGATATTTAATTTCCACAGAGAAAGAAAGAAATATTTAGGCGCAACCATAAAATGGTCGAATCTATTGTCGCCCAAACCACTTCGTATATGTAACTCGCTTCGTTAGGCGATTACCAAATCACGGATCCATCCGTGTTCCCAGATTCATTGTGTTGAAAAGCACGGGGCTGTTATCTAACGCAGAGTCTGACTCTGACTCTGGCTCGGACACCAACGTCGAGTTCGCATTTGAATAATTGTCTAATATTCCCCCATTGTCAACTCTGAATCTATATAAATGCAAAATATTAATCGTTAAGGCGCCACTTCGATTGACCAAACGGGGATGAAAGAAAGAAAGTAATTTCCTACCCACCTACCCATAAAGATCTGCATTCATTATTCGGCGACGCGAGCAGTGGCCACCACATGTGTCTGGCGAAGCATCGGCCTCTATAAACAGGTATAAAGCATAAATTAGCTTATAGTTCATTTTAAACCAAACGGAAAAACAAACCATGAAGGTGTAATATTCCCCATGACACTTGCCTAAAAGTTTAATTGAATAGCCAGAATTTATGGTGGGAATATGACAGCCTTAAATAAACACATGATTATAAACTAATCAATTTCTTGATGGACTTTGATGGACTTCGGCACAAGGGAGTGTTTGTAAGGTTTAGGTAGATAGAGAGAAAGAAATAATGTAACATTTATGCGAGAGATAATTCTTAGATTAAAACTGCTGATTAAAACACAGCTTAAGCTACTCCTCGTTGTCTATTATATTGTTATACCCCTTGTTTTATTATAATGTTGGTCGACAAAATAGTACCGAATTGAAGAAGATATTTCCGATTCCGTACATATATTTTTTGTCAATACTCAAGGAAAGTTGATATCTATGTCTATGATATTTTCGCGCTAAGCTTAAAAGCTATCGACTTACACATTATCCAATCGTCTACAAATATGTGTTCTAATATTAATATCATGATGATACGATTGTTGATATTGATATGTTAGTTATTGCTGACAGATCTTTATAACCGGAATGATCGTTATTTTCGATAGGTATCATATTTAAAAATGTTTTCGCACATCATGTTTATAAAGAACAAGGAACCCTAGACCACGAATTCTCTTTGAGTCTGATCCCCGGTCATCTTTTCTACATAGTACCAGATCCTTTTTGGAGCACTCGCCATAGACAGCCCTGTTCGAATTGGGATCGTCTTGCCTACAACAACATTCTAATTCCAATCTGAATTGATTTATGGATTCTGATTTCGATCTGAGTGCTTTTAACTATATTTAAATATGCCATAATGTAAATATATGTGATAACTATGATGGTTCCATTTGACTTTAAATCGAATAATTTTGTTTCAAGAATAATTCACTTTGATTTCAATATTATATTTAACAGGGACAAATGTGATTTCTAAGCTTTTCACGCTTATAAGATCAAAAAAAAAATCGGAAAAATATAATTTTAAGAAGAATTTCTTAGCACAGATCGTTATCCCATATAAAAGCGCTCATCTGGCTCTCATAAATAAAATTATGCTCCGCACCAAATGCGCTGTCAGCCAGATATGTATAATAATAAGTAAATGCCATCCAGTAAATGAAAATCGATTATACATACTTTTTTTGGACAAATGTTTCCTTTTTGGTTTACCATGGTTTCAATATTTTAACTGAACAACATATGATGTATTTTTTAGTGATTTATTAATATATCATACACATTCCTAAACATTTCCATACATCTAAGTTCCGGTTTAGTCATCACTCCATGTGGTTTGCTCAATCCAATCCAAGTAGGACGACACGCGGGTGTACACGGATGGGTAATTGCTGCGACAGAAAACACCGTACGAGGTAATGCCGATCAGGTGGTAGTGGATCCTTTGCTGTCGCCGGCGACCAGGAAGATTCAGCTGCAACGGACCCCCGGAGTCGCCCTGACATGTGTCCCTGTTGAGATTGTAGTCCTGGCCGCAGATCTGGCTGTCGAGAACGCCATTGGGCGTCTCCGCGAGGGGCGGCAGCTCCTGATTGCACTCGGCATTGGGCACTATGGTGAGGTTGAGATTCGTGAGACGGTTGGTCATGGGCTTGGCGAAGCTCGTGGCTCCATATCCCATTGCAAAGGCAATCGTCGTTGGCAGCTCCGAGAAGATCCACAGACGTATTGGCCTGACGTACACCGTCAATCTGCCAGAGTCAACCAAAACAACATATAAGTAATAAAGCGGGGCAAAACCAGACCGGGCTTGGCGATTACTCACTCCACTTTACGCTCAAGCTTCAGCAGGGCTATATCGTAGTAGTAGAACTCTTTGTTGTACTGGGGATGCCTGAATATTTCCTGGATCCGAAGAAGTTGAACCTCCGTGGTCCGCTCCTCGGCCACCAAATTGAGGTCTCCAATGCGCACCCATGTGGGGGCCAAGCTTAAGGAAAAAACAGTGGTGGGGAACGCTCTGGGAAGATGGGATCAGGAGAATGCTCACTCGTATATGGCGGTACAATGGGCGGCGGTCAGCACGAAATCTTCGCTTATCAGGCTACCGCCGCACTTGTAGTCGACTTGACCTCCGGCGGCCTCGAAGCCCACGGCTGCCTATGAAAACAGATTTGACGGGTTCTGGTTAAGCGGGGCACAGCAGCAGTAGTCCGGTTCCTCGTACCATATGAGGGTATTCACCAGGTCTGACCAGAATCCGGCCATCAAAGTCCGCGTCGTTGGCGTCGGCGGCCACGGCAGTGTCGTTGGGGAAGATGCGCTCCACGTACTCGGAGTATTCTTGGGATATAACCAGGGATATGACTCAGAATTCCGATGAAGAGTCACTCGAAGCTACTTACTTTCCTCACACACGCGGCGCCGCTTTCTTTTCTTTGTCTTGAAGCCGCCGGGTGGCGGTGGAAAGGGCTGCCCCGGTCTCGGCGGCGGTGGGTGATGCTTGTGCTTGGGCTTGGGCAGGTTCTTGTCTCCAAAGTCGTTAATGTGATACCACATCTTCTCCGCAGACTCGTCAGACCCCGCATTGGAGTCGGGAAACAGTATGTCTCTCTCCACGGGAAACAGAATCGCCGATCTTTCGGGGAACGCCGAGTGACCCGCAGACCGGGCAGAGGCGGTCAGATAGCAAAGCCCGAAAAATAAGAACAGAGGCAGAGCCATCTCGGAGGCTCTGCGAACGCGACGAGAGTCGGGAGCAGACTAAATCTTCTACCGATCGGTAAATCCCCAGCAGCCAAAGACGCACGGCCTTATCAACGCGGGTTTAAATGTTTTTAAACTCACAAAATAATAATAAAATTTATTTCCAACAAAACATTAAATGTTGATTCCCAAAGTTGATGGGTTTATAACATTAGCCCTTAGCGGAGCGTGCACTTGTGTGGTTCCTCCGATCTGGTTGTATTGCGCAATGATGGCGCGCTGAATGGCCTCCAGATCCTGGTCATTTCTATACCGCAGCACGGACACGGAGGGAGCGTTATCCACGGGTTGGGAGGCGGCAAGAGAAGCCATCACGGCCAGCACAGCACACAAGAGAAAAATCTGCGGGGAGTCCCCATTAGTAACACTTCCTTTTTAAGAACTTATTTTGAGCTTACACTGATCGCCTTCATTCTGTCGCAAACTTCAGTTTAGACTAAAAGGCGAGCCCGAAGCCTCGTGCGTTTTTATACCCAAAAATTAAACCATCTTGACTTATTAATAATTTGCAACAATGAACTCGAACAACTTATACTAAACTCGTTTTCCGAATTTATTCGCTGCTAACTGGTAGCTAGACACAGTTCGGATAAATAAGTCGAAATATTGTAGACGGCTGGCGTTTGATCTGATAGGTTTGTATACATACTAATTCATGGTTATATTAACTTATAAACTAGATATAAGCATGGTTGGTTTTTGTGCTGTCACATTACACCGAAAGTCAGACATTATTTGGCTTAATTTATATTACTTTTGTTTTATTTTAAATTATATATGTACATATATTATCTGAGTACCTAAAGCTTTACTTTAACTGCTCATAACTGCTCATTAAGTAATTAGAGCAAGATACGACTTCCAGAAATTCAAGTTCTATAAAAAAAAACGAGTGTTCGCGACTGTAAGATACCCAGTTCCCAAAGTTTTGTGCCTTAAATATCGATTTTTAAAAGTGGATCTTCCGAAGGCTCAAACTCTAAGACTAATACTACTGAAAAATAATGGAAAATATTCTACTTTTATTTTATTTCAGAGCGCGCCAAGAGGGATTCGATCCCACCACGTCTGGTTTAGGACATGGCTAACCATCTAAGGCGACTGCTACTTGCCACTTTATTGCTTAATAACTTATCATCCAATTGTACCCAAATTATAGGAATTTATTCTACTCTAGTCTACAACTTTAATAAGAGTTTTGTATTATTTTTATAGAGTTAGGGTCTGGTCAGATTTTTGAACAAAGTTGCCGTGCATGAAACCTATACGAAGGTACCCACCACATTTGGTAGGTCCATGAAACAATTATATAAGGTAATCTCATTGAGAGAGCTGCCCTCTTTTGGAGACGAGTTTGTTGACAGTGCTCCTTTTTTAGCATGTCTCTCTGAGAACGGAGAGAGTAAACGCTGAGAAAGCCTCTCAGGTATTGACGGACTCACCGCTCGCGTTGCACTATAATTCCCAAGGTGTTCTGGCTGTCAACTAGTGGAAACCACGCTGCATACTGATGGGGAAAATCTTTTTTCCTCTTCTCCTTCCGTTTCCTCTTCCCTTGTGAAACTGTGGACTGCAAAAAATGTATCATCCCCGTGAAAGCTGATGAGATTAACCTATATTATTGTATCATGAATTCAAGGAGTTCTTACGGACAGTCAGACAGACAGATGGACATTGCGAGATGGACTCGGCTGATGATGCTGATCAAGAATACGTATGTAACCTTTAATTTATCATTACCATAATATATCTCCCTCACAAATAAACCCAGAAATTCACATTTTTTAAATCGTAATTACAGTGCAAAGTTGTTTGTTTTATTATAAAGTCATATCATCATAATATAAAGTTTAGTAGGGCAAAAACAAACACATTTTTGGTACATTTTGCTGAGAATTGAAGTGGTACACTTAGACCTCATTGTTGGCTTCCAAAACCTTCTGCTTGACGTCTTCGTAGGATTGCAGGGTCTGTGGATGTTTGAAAATAGGTTGTCAAACTTAAATTGTAAAGAATTGTAACCTTATTTAAATTTAGAGTTAAAAAGCATGATGTAAATGTATTAGTAGGCAGTCTACTTACGTATCGGAATGTCGATAGTTTTAGATTTGCTAAGTGACGTTACTAAGCTGCGATTATGTTAAGTAGCAATGCTTGGACGAACACCAACGAGTATTAAAGAATGAGAATGGCCTTAGGCTTTCTTCGGCCCACTAACCTGCCAGTAGTTTTCATCCCAATCGGGGAACATGCGCTTGAAGACCCGTGGCTCTTGTCCCTGGGGAACACGGATTATGCTCACGGTGGCCATGGAGCGATCAGTGGGCTCTAGTCTGATATAACGCTGTGGGGAAATAGGAAAATATATTGGTTTATAAAAATAAATAGTATAAGATCGAAGTCTGCCCACCTTGGCCATGTCCAGAATCTTGGCGTTTTCCTCCTCAGAGGCGCCAGAGCCCACCCACAGGTAGATCTCGTCACCGGCATCCAGCAGCATGACGTCGTCGGAGTCCAGGTCCTCCTGCTCGTACTTGGCCACTTCCTCGACCTTCACCAGTCCATTGGCAGTGAGGCGGCAGTGGAAGAGACGCGGCTCCAGCAGCGGACGTCCGTGATCGGCCAGGCTGCGATCGTACTGACCCTCGCCGTTCAGTTCCTCCCAGAAGTCATCGGGCTCCGCTCCCTCCTCCACCTGCTCGACTTCGGCGTCGTCCCAGTAGTGGGCGAAGCGCTCCAGAGCCGCATTCTTCTCGAAAGTGGATGCACCCAAGCCGTTCCAGATATAGATCTTGTGCGACTTGGCGGACACGAGGGCAAAGGCATCTCCCGAGGCCAAGGAAGAACTGTCGGCGGTCACCTCGCTGGCGTGGATGTCGCTCTCAACGGTTCCGCGGATGCGGAACAGCTGTGCCGTCACGGGCAGGGCGGTGTAGGAGGCCAGGAGCTTGCCCTTGAAGATCTTGTAGAAGTGACGCGGCTCGTGGCCCTGGGTGGTCAGCACGAGCAGAGCATTCTTCTCCACGGCAAGGGCGAGACCCTCCTGGAAGGCGCGCTCCTTGACGCCGGCGGTGGTCTTAGCTCCCTGCCACACGTACACAATGGAGCCCTGATCCCCGTTGTTGGCCTCGTAGTTGTAGGTCAGAACGTAGGAGCCGAAGCCCAGCAGCGGAAGGTTGTCCTCGAAGGGAACGGTGTTGACCAGGATCTCGCTGGAGCCCGGCTTTGCCACGTACTGCGTGATGGATTCGATGGTGTTTTGGCCATGATCCGGCATAAAACCAATGGCACGGCCGCCGCTCTTCTTCAGCTGAGTCACCACAGCATCGATCTCGTCGACATCAATGGAGTCATCCGATCCCATGTCCAGGGCCGAGCGGATGAGACGAGTGTGCGCCATGCCAGCATCGCGCCAGGTGGCAAAGTACTGCTTGAATGGAGCGGACTCGGCGCCCTCGACAATGCGATGGATCTGGGTCCAGGCCGGGTACTTCTTGGTGCGCAAGAACTCCTGCGCCTTGGCCATGGCGTCGGTCTTCTCCTTCTGCGTAGCTCCCTTTCCAACCCATACAAAGATGCCGGATCCGGTGTCCAGGATGAAGCAGTCGCGAGTGTCGAGCATGGCCTGGGTCAGCGGCTTCTGGCCAATTGTGTCCACCACCAGCTTGCCACTGGCGTCGCTGATCTTGTAGAGAGTGACGGCGGCAGCGTCGGTCCTCTCAAACGCTCCGTCCTCCTCGGCCGTCGACTCCTCGGGCACCTGGTCGGCAGAGCCGGATCCGAGCACATCGAAGAACTGCTGCTTGTCGGCATCAGTGCTGAAGTCATCGATGATCTGGACGCGGGCACGTCCGTTGTGATCCTGGTCCCTGATCTGGTTGGCAGCACTGATCGCCTTAAGCTTCTCCACGCGCTTGGCCTGGGAGCCCACGTAGACATAGATGTCGTTGCCAGCATCCAAGATGAAGCAGTCACCCTTGTTCATCGACGACACGGATAGATTCACCTGTCGCACACGGACGTTGCGCTTGCCCTTGACCTGGAACAAACGCTTCTGTCCCGCGGCGTTGATCTCCACGTGCTTGAAGCCAGTTCCCACACCTCCCTGCTCGTAGCGAACGCCTGAATCGAGGGATATCTTTGTTAATAAGTGCTACCTTTAAATGAAAAAGCATCCCTTACCATTTTTAAAGTAGCCAAGGAACAACTGCGACTCGTGGTCTTGGACTTCACGATGCTGCACGGGGGCTCCATTCAACAGGTCATCCAACTGAACGGTGAGAATAGCGGCAGCTCCAGCTTCATCGGTAGAGGTCTCGGATCCCAGCCAGAAATGTACGTCCCAGGAGAGCTTCTTGTCTTTCTTGTTTTCCACTGTCTATAAAAATAAAGTTAAAAAATAAATATATTAGCAGGTATTCTCTAAGAGGTAATACAAAGAACTTTGTGGTCTTTGATAATTTTATTGACAAAGTATTGTCATGGCAAGGTATAAAGAAATCATCACAGAACAACCGAAGTTTTTAAGGTGATGAAATCTTTTTTGTATGCGAATATTAATCAGAATAGATCGAATCTTGCCAATATATCTTACTAGGCTAATTCATTTCCCTTGAAAAGCCCATTATAATGTATTTTTCTGATGAAAAGTGCTTTTATGATTAATGTGTTTTTCCCGTTGAAATATATATTGACTCATAGACTAAAAGGTTGTTGACATTGAATTCGTGAAAGGCATTTCCCACCCTATAAAGTATGCACATAAATTCCTGATCAACGTCAACAGCCTCCGTCGCGACATTTCAAACTTCTTGACAGAATTAGACTCCTCTCCCGACATTATAAAATTCAGTAAATACTACTTACATTCAGAATAATAAACGAGTCTCCAGTGTAGAATTTGCCATAATTATTGGTTGGATAGGCAACGGGTTCGAAGTTCTGCAAAAAGTCAAATAAATTAGGTGAGAAATTGGGGGAAAAAATGAATGTTTATTAAACGAGTGTTTGGCTATTCTGTGGAACCCGTTCTATTTATATGCCCAGTCAAAATATTTATTCTAGGAAGCGCCTTGTGCTTCGCATTTTCAAGAAAGAGCATCCCAGGTTAATAAATTTCATGAATGTCCGAGTTAATTAGCTCGAGATGCGATATATACATGTCGATACATATAAACACTTTCCATTTACTCCCGAAATATTGTGTTTATGAACATGTGGCAGCCAGCTTGCGTGAATTTAGCATAGAAAATCAGCCACCAGCAACTCTGATGGCACGAGCCACGAATGGGGGAACATGCTCCACCCGCTTTTCCACCCGCTTTTCCGACTACATGGACTCCTCCGCTGCAGAAGCAACGCATTCGTGCGTGGGCGACGCAGTCTACCCAAGCGATGTAAACAAGCGCCAGCTATTTATACTCTACTTTGAACTCGCACAAAAGTGAAATTAAATCCGAAAATACATTTAATTCAATTTACCTCGATCCGCCAGATCTCCAGGCCGGGCGAGCGGCCAGCATTGGCGAAAGCCGGATGCATAATGCGTCTGCCGGGCTGCTTGCTGTTCTGACCGGAGGGCTGGATTTGGCCGGTTTGGACGGGGAACGCGGGGCGAGCGTTGAGGGTGCCGGCTGAAGAGAAACTGGCCGATAGGGCAACCAGTACCAGCACGCTGAAAGTAGGAAAGCATATATAGATAAGTCTTATCCGAGTATCATTATTTGTTTTCCCTGGTTCCCTAATCGAAGGGTTGCGGAAATTGTACACAGTTCTGCGCGGTTGGTTTACTTTCCAAAATAAAATTATGGAGCTTTAGCTTTAGCTTCAAGCTTTGACTTAAATAGTAATCACTTTATTAAAGCTAAAGTTAAGAGGTGGGTAAACAATTAGACTTTCATTGTACACATCTAGATTCCTATAGCGACAAGTATGTTTGTACATGTGATACAGGACCATAAAAGGTCATAAAAAGTAGACACACCAAAAATGTCACATGCTCTAAAGGAGAGCTCTGACAATGATGAGTAATGCTTGTACGTATGTTCCATATATCTATGAATGTGAATGTCCAATTAGGAACTCTCGAAAGTATTCCACTATTAACACGCCTTTTGACAAACTCATTAGCGGCTTCTTTAATTGCCTTTTCATGGGGTAACTTTTACCAACGCACTTACAATTTAAACGAGATGATTTTCAGGTGGCGTGCGTCAGCTCCACTATTGTTTACACTTTTTAACGTTTAAACCAACTCGGAGCAAATCTTGGGAACTCTAGTGAAGCTTCTAGACAGCGAACTGCTCGCTTGCATTACCTTATGATGACTGCCATGGTGGCGTCGCCTGGCGCTGCCTTTTTGCGATTCTCTTTCTCGTGTCGGCGGCGCTGCGGTGGTCGGTCGGTGGCGGGGAGATCCCCGAGAGCTTTGTTTATTGTTGCGATAAATATAAATATGCGTATATAGTGTGTGCTTTCATATACTCTTTATGTCCGTATGTATTCGGCTTTGTTTTTATCTCCGTGTTTGTTCTCAGGCCCAAACAGAGATGATTGTTCCAGCTGATCCCAGCAGAGAGTGTTTGAACTGCAAAATTTAAGGGGAATTGATGCATTAGTTAGTTAATTTGAATAGATTTATTAGTTTTTTTGTATACAAACTAGGCATAATTTTCATCTCTCTCAAAATCAGGTACAAAAGATAGATAGAAAGAAAAGAAGAATCGATTATCTGGACTATGAGATACCCGGGACACAAAGCTTTAGGAAATAAAAAGTAAACACAAGACAAATGTATTTTGGAACACCCTTTCCAAGTTTTTAACCCACGGTTTGAGACACGACTAACCATCTAAGCCATGTAAGAGCGGGACAGAAAAAAGGCTATTTATCATCCAACTGTACCTAAATTTTGGAAAAACTTGCGCTCAAGTTCACATATTCTATATCTAATAAATTTATACCTAAACTCCACTCTTGACCTTTGTTTTGCATTTTTTATGATTTCTGAGACATTGCTAAATCGACTCGCCTGTTGATGCTGATCAAAAACAAACTTTATAAGGTCTGATCTGCCTCCTTCTGCCTGTTACATACATTTTCAGTTGTTTATATTTTAAAATACCCCTCTAACCGATGGCTACTGGGTATAAAAACAGTTTTTCACCATCGACACTTAAAACTAGTTTGAGTTACATACATACCTATGCATATGTTGTACATACATACATATGTACCTTGAAAATGTAATTATAACATTGGTGAAAATCAATACTTATTAGTGCTTAAATATTTTGGTCTTATTTTTTTTAATATAAATACAATTTTCTTTTGATTAAGAAAAACTAAGATAATAAAAGATAGTTACTTCAAATTTACCTGTTCCGTTTAACCCATAAACAAAAAATGTATTCCCACAATTCATGTTAAAAAGTTATCATCCCATCTTGACATGATATCATTTTTTATCTACAATGTATAATCTGATTTTGGGAAAGTGTAAGGCCAACTGTCGAAGCTGTGAACCAAATGTCAGCCACGCATGCTTTTACAAACTGCTTTTCAGATAATTAGTTTTGCGACATTGCGGCTTGACTCATCTGGGATGATATCATGATTGCCAAGGCCAAGAGGGAAGTTCGTGCAGGCCTTTCTTGCAACCCAAAAAAAAAATATATAGGCCTTGTTCCCGTTTCCTTAACGCTATTAAAAGATAAACTCGTTTTCGTGAAGTAGGGCGCTTGGGTGCGTTAATGAAATTTGTTTAAGATCCTAATGCAGCTATTTTTAAAAATAAAGAAATTGGTCCGATCGTTCCTATTGAAGTTATAGGCTATTGGCTACCGATCCCTAAGTGGTTAGCTTAACGAGTAAATGCTGGTAAATGATATATTAGAAATGTCTCTTTTAATAAGTTACAAACTGTTATTGAAATTATAATACCCTGCAACAGTATAGAAAGTATTCGGAAATGGGTACAAATTGTCTGTTCCCATTTCCAAATACTTTATATACCGTTGCAGGGTGTAATAATTTCAATAATTTATTTGAGTTCAGCATGTACATGTATGAACATTGAATATTTTGCCATTTTTGAGATCACGATTCTCCCTGGCAGTAAATATTTGGCAGTACACATATCGGGAACGGGTTTCGAATATCAATTATGTTTATTTATGTTTGCCTTTGTCTGTATGCTTTTGTGTATTTATGCCCAAACAAATATTGTTGTTAAAGCATGCCACCACATCAGGCTCATCAATCACAATTAATAAGAAGTTAGACGTGTCACAAAAGGTAGAAGTAGTTTAGAACCAGCATTAGTTTTAGAATTTTAAAGATTGTAAGGATTAGAGATATTAACCAAATTACAAAAAAAATATTCTACCAAAACATTTTATTTTCTAGCACTGTAAATATTATAATTTTGTAAGTATGTAAACTTATAGCAAACCCCTAAGCCGAACCGTTAGCTTTAAGTTTAACACTATTTTATAGCTTTACATAAATAAATAAATAAATAAATTTCCTAGTATTTAAAAGGAATTGAAAAGATAATACATCTAGTGCCTTTAAATTGGACCGGAACCCGCGAAATGCCGCCAGAAAGTACGCAATGATTTGATGACCTGCTATTATATATTCTCATTATACTGATTTACATATATAATCTTTTCTAATCATAGGCTTTAACCTCTGTTCATTGCTTTGATTTAAAAATCAGCCTCCAATTGATAAGATGAGCTCATTAATTTTTATATTTTTTGGATGGCAGCCACTGTTGATTTGTAAATACTTGCATTTTCACTTCTGTAATCAGCCTACACTTGTACATAGTTTAGTTTATTTACTCAAACAAACGTCTCAACCTACATTTACTGCGTTGTATTATGTTTCCCTTTCCCAGAATCAATTAAAAACAGTTAGCAACTCAGGAGACACTTACTGTAGAATAGATAAATCCGATCGATAGGAGAACTATGGGAGCGAGGTGTGAACCACTGACTTCGGCTCGAGACACTGAATGAAAGGCAAAGCTCGTCTTCGCTTTTATAAAAGTCCGCTCAGAGGCAAGTCGCACTCACGGCGTAAGACGACGACGACGGCCCGCTCTCCGGGGTCGTATGTAGATGATTGATAAGCCAAAGCTTTGAGCTCTGATGATAAGCAATACAACCTCAAATTGTAAACAAAGTGAAAACAATTTTTTAGAAAATTCCCAGAAATCAAGTTGAAAGTCTTCTTTTGTTTTTACCCATGTATGTACACATATAAGTAATCTATTTAATCGCTTCGTCATATATAAGGCTTATAATTATGTAATTAGATTAGTAATCTGCCGCAGTATTCGACAGATAGTCGCGACGGCCGATATTCGAAGCCTGTTTGTTCTGCACGGCCTCCAGCTTGGGACACTCGGTGATCCGATGGCCCAGACCGCCGCAGTAGGTGCAGCCATGCGAGTCGCCCAGGTCCAGGTGCTGGTGCTCTGCCTCTGGCGCCAGTTCGTCCAGGAAGTCGGGCACCTGTTGCTTGGCCTCGAGCAGCAAGTGCTTAAGGTCCAGCAGGACGGACTGTTCCGTGATCTTATTAATTAGCGTGGTGGCCAGTCCCTTGGTGTTGGAGCGTCCCGTACGACCAATCCGATGCACATAGTTCTCGATATCGTCCGGCATGTCGTAGTTTATAACGTGCTGCACATTGGGAAAGTCCAGGCCCTTGGAGGCCACATCTGTGGCCACCAGCACGTCCTTCTTGCCCACGCGGTAGGCGTCAACGGCCCGCGATCGTTCCTCCTGATCCTTGCCGCCGTGTATGGCCACCGCCTCGACGCCCTTCAGAAGCAGGTATTCATGTATGCAGTCCACGTCCTGCTTTTTCTCGGCAAAGATCAGCACGGGCGGTGCTGTCTTCTGCAAACAGTCCAGCAGATAGACCACCTTGGCCTCCTGTTTCACGTACTCAACCTCCTGGGTGACATTCATGGACGCTGCTCCGGCGCGACCCACGTTTATGGTAACAGGCTTCACCAGCGCAGAGCGGGCAAAGTTCTGAATCTTTTTGGGCATGGTTGCGGAGAAGAGCAGCGTCTGACGTTGGCCCTTGAAGAATGAGAAGATGGTGCGCACATCCTCCTCGAAGCCCATGTCAATCATCCTGTCAGCCTCGTCCATGCACAGGTAGCGGCACATGTCCAGCGTGAGGATCTTCTTGTCCAGCATGTCCATAAGGCGTCCTGGCGTGGCCACAATGATGTGCACTCCCCGGGAGATCACGTCCAATGCCTCGCTGACCGGCAGTCCGCCCATGGCCAAACAGGAGCGCACCTCAGGCATGCCGCAGGCCTGCAAGTGTTTGCTGTAGTGCTGAATAATCTCGTGCGTTTGCTTGGCAAGCTCCCGAGAGGGGCAAATGATCAGGCCGTAGGGACCCTCATTGCGCTCAAAGGGCAGGCTGTACTCCTGCTCCAGAGCAAACATCACAACGGGCAGCACAAAGACCAGCGTCTTTCCAGACCCGGTGAAGGCAATGCCAATGAGATCGCGGCCGGCCAGCACCTGGGGCAAGCCTTGGATCTGAATAGGGGTTGGCGTCTTGATGCCCTTGGCCGCCAGACCGTTTAGTATGCCTTTGGGAAACTTCATCTCGCGGAAACTGCGGATGGGGGGACTAGGATTCTCGCCCTCCACGAGGATTCTCAGCTGCTGGCGGATCAGTTGTCGCTCCTCCTCTGGCATTTCTTCTATGTACCGGGGCGGTCGCCAGGAAGTCTTTATGGGCTCCTCGTACTGAATGCCCTTCGCCAACTCTGCCACGCCCATCAGGGCCTTCTGCTGGGCAATGCTCTCCATTATCTTCTCCTCCTCGCGAAGCTGCTTCTCCACTGCGCTAAGTTTCTTGGCCTCCGCAATTTTCTTGAGCTCCGTATGCTGATCCAGCAAACTGATGTTATATTTCCGGCCATAGGTCTCCGCGTCGTGAGCTCCCTGGTAGTCGTCATCGTTCTCATTTTCGCTCGACGACTTGGGCTGAGAAGTCTCCGACGCTAGCTGGACAATCCGGCCCAGCTTCACCATATGCTGCTTTTTCCGCTCCTTCACCGGAACGTATGGCACGTAGTCGTCGTTGTCCTGCTCCCCGTCATCGGAGGACTTTGAGGATCTGCGGTAGCGCTTTACTTGTGACATATCAGCGAATTGACTTTTTTATAGATTTGAATTTCATGCGATTGTAAACAAAACATATGAATATAAGTTTGACATTCGCGTTGGCACGGCTTCATTAGTGTTACCATGTATTGCAAGCTCCTTTTCCCTGAAGTACAATTTGTGAGTTTATAAGACGTTCTCACTTCAGAAGATTTAAAACACTACATTTTCAAATGACGGTTGGAAATGCAAAAATGCATCTTCAACCCCTTAATATATATTCTTGATTAGCATCACCACGCATGTCGATTTAGCCATATTCAAATAAAACCACATATCTTTGAGAATATAAAAGGAATAGCTTCTTCTGTACTCAGATCGACGAAAAGTGTTTCTAAGCAATTAGAGAGAGCCTGAAGTCAATAGTAAGTACTAGGCTTAAAATAGATATTTAATAAAAACATTTGTACTAGAGTACAATCGGGTGATAAACATGGAAGTTATTAGACAATAAAGTTCCAGCCTTCCATCCTGATGTCACTAGCACTCACCTTAGATGTATATTCTGATGATCTTGTTGTGCTAAGATGTAAGTCAATAAATCAAATAATAATAAATGAAAACATTAAATAAGTTAATTTATTTCAATAAATTAATAAACGTAAAATAAGTTTCTTCGCGTTTTAAAAATGGTATTTTTTTTAACTGAAATGCTGTATAATGGTATTTATTTTTAGGCCGAATGGTATATTCTAGCGTTATCGGTGCGGTCACACTCCTTTTCACTTTAGCGAGGCGAAATCTGTCACATTTTTGACAAAATTGTAAGTTTACAGATATAGTTGTGCTAAATAAGCCCATAACAACGCTCAACGCCTAGCCCAGTGGTTGATTAACGGTTTCATATTGCATATTAGCATCGGCAAAACCCCGCAGACAGCAGACAGCTAAAACAACAGCAGCAAGATGCCCAAGAATAAAGGAAAAGGTGGCAAGAACCGTCGTCGTGGTAAGAACGAGAACGAGTTCGAGAAGCGCGAGCTGATCTTCAAGGAGGACCAACAGGAGTACGCGCAGGTGACCAAGATGCTGGGCAACGGTCGGCTGGAGGCAATGTGCTTTGATGGCGTCAAACGCCTGTGTCACATTCGGGGGAAACTTCGCAAGAAGGTGAGTGTGTGGAGCTCTGCTCTCTTTGTCTACATATCTCCACTCGCTAAGAGAGAGTCCGTCCTCTCTTAGCGCGCGCTCTCTTGGGGTGTCTGCTCTTTTGGCATTGATTGCCAGCGAATGCGTCGACGTTTTTATATTTATTTATTTGTTTTGAGACAAAATGCAAGTACATACAATGTCAGGTTGTGTGAGGATGTGTGAGTGTGTTTTGGGGGTCTTTTGCAAATGCTTAACTAATTCGCATTTTATTGCTTCAACCTTTAGTGCTTCATCATTCGATTTACCTTCCCTTCGATGGCTCTCAATTGGTCCATTGTGCGTGGGAGTCAACGTCCTTGTGCTCCAGTAGATAAACAAAGGAGAGCACGGGTCGCGGTTCTCTTCCCTAGTGATTAATACACATGTGCTTGTGTACATGCAGTTATGGCAGCAAGCTAATGAGCATTGTGAATTTATAGTCTTTCTAAAATATGTCCCTTAAATTGTGTTTTTTGTAATAGCATATTCAAGGGTTATTTACAGTTTCCTTAGAGCATAAACAATTGATTTAATTCGGATTATTTTATTGAGTCTATCTTAATTTGCAATATTTACTAGGAAAATCAAGGTCTTTCTTACCAGTTTCACAAATTATGTTTCATAATAATATAAAGAAATCTTTAAAGCTAATTAACGCTTATTTTAAGTATATAATTTCTTAGCTTTTTACAATTAATCATAGAAACCCCTTCTGAACAGATAAATCTTCTTAATGATGTAATAATTACTAATGAATTATATTCTTCTATTACGTAAACGTAAATTAATACCTTTTAATACTGAAAACTCCAAATTATTTTTCATGTATAAACAATGATCAATATTTCATTCTTAACTTGCACCTATAAATCGTATTAATATCTATTAATAAGAGAATACAAAATTATTTATAGTACAAAGCTAAGCTCTACCCTTAATTGGTAACTTGCACCTATAATACTTCAGTTAAAATTAATATCTTTAGTGAAATTTGCTAGTATTCCAGGGTAGGCTTTATTCCTTTACTTTTCTACGAAACAAAGTGGAAAACGTGTTCTCCCAGACCATATCTCCTGCGAATACACACTATTTATTGTGTGTATACTGCCTGCATTTTAATGGCAACTTCACTTACCTGATAACTACTGCGAAAATTCCCCGGACAAGCTAGTAGAAGTAGGTCTTCAGTTGCAGTTTTGTCCGCTTATCACTTCTACCTGCCTTGGCCTTGGTCGTGGTCGTGGTCGAGGTAATGGCTCTCTTCGAATACCGATTAGATCTTGCTTCCTCTGAAAGGTATGAGCACATGTCAGATTTTGGAAGGCGCTTCACCAGCCCCGCAGAAGACGCACGTCATAAATAAGATCTTTCATTTGGCTACGTCAAGATTGCTATCCTAACTAGTGACGTCTATGTCTGCCTGTCAGGGAAGAAATATACAAGACCAGAAGTGGGAGTCCAATCACATATCGAACGAATCAAAACAAGATGCTATAAATAAGGCAACGTAACCGAAAACTGAGCGGGGAAGAACATGTTCCACGTTAATTGCCTAGACATAGTCGAGGTAAATGCAAATAAACCAATCGAAATCACTAACAGAGATAGTGATCATTATTTGCTCTTCGAGTGCCAATGAAACTGGAGTTCCATCTTTATTGTTACAATTCCTTCATTAATTTCGATATTTTATGACGAAATTGCCTTGATTGTGTTGTATTTTAAGTAAGGATTGCATTATTTCTATTTGTTAATTGTAATGCCAATAAAAGCAGGTGAAAAAGCACGTTTCTTGCGATAAAAAGCAAGAAAAACCTCATGCAACATCCTGACTTGGCAAATAATTCTTGGCTCGAATTTTGGACAAGGGACTGACCGGGTCTCGGGTATCAGCATTTATCTAATCTATTCCTAAAACTCAAGCCCAAGACATTGGCACGAACATGGTTTATACTGCGACGCAATTTTCTGATTTCTAATTTGCGTTTTAAATCTCCATAAAAGGGAATGGTAATCTCACTTGATACCACTACCTCGGCCGAAGATTGGTTTGTTATATAAGTCTTAGCTACTATAGGGGATGCGTTCCTATAGGGGATTTAATTACCATTAAATTGGGCTCTTAATCTTTCAAGTAGTTTGCCTCGGGAATTTATTGGTTGATTTATGGCTGCAATTAAGAGGTGCTTCAAGAGATATACAACTTTTTCAGGCAGAATTTCCCCGAAAAGAAGTGTTCTTTACCTTGAATTTATCTGCTAGAAAACCAGGAAGCAAATGTAAACTCCATATAAATATAAATTACGCATTTAAAAAACCAATAGCTATTAATTATTCTTTTTCCTATCTGAAAACGATATTTAATTTCTTTTATTCGCTATCTTTGGCCAAGAAAATCCCTAATTATTGATGTGATCATGAAACACTATTTAAATGTGGGGGCTTCACCTGCCCTATCTCTGGGTCATCTGTCAAATTGTATAATGTATAATTCCTGGAAACGCGGAATTACAATTTTTTGATATTCCAATTACTCAGTCTTTCCGAGGGCTCAAAGTGCAACATTTGGCCAAAGACTTGACTTCAAGGTTCAACGAGCTCGCTGAGAGAGAGATGTCTAGACCCAATAAACAGCGTTATATTTCCGCTCAAATGTCAGTCAATCATCCAGAAGTCAGCTGATGGCCCCAATTCACTGCTAATCTCTCCACAGATCCTAATCTTCTGACATGCTCTCTCCACATTCCCTTTTTCGGCCAGACGTGTTCGTTGGGAGCATGACTAATGCGTGAAGCGGCGCCAGCGGATTGTGTGCTTGCCACCCCCTAAACTCCGCCAGTGCCGTGCCCAGCAACAGTCCACGGGCTGGACTCTTATCTGCCTTGGCTTATTTCACAATTGGCTTCTACTTGGGCCAAAACGAGACAAGTACCCGCCTCCTTTCAATTGAATCTGCGCAATTTGCTTGGTTCCCAACTTTAAGTAAAGAATTCCCCAAATAGATGCTTATAATTAGGCCAGGAAAACAAGTCTAGTTCCGTTCTTATTTGCTTAATTAGATTGGCTAAAAATAACAAGACAGTTTAAGGGTTTTTCGCTTTAAATATTCAAAATTTTATTCATGTTTTTGTTTGCTTAAATTAACTTAAGTTACTAGAATCAGTGGCAGTATACAATTCTATATTTGTTCATCTTAATCGCCTAGTGAGATTATATCTAGAGAATCTACATATTTTTCTTTGGGATTTTTTGCATTTTTTGTATTTTTTTTTGTTAGTTTTTCGATATCTTCACATTCGAGCTCATTTGCGTGGGTTTATCCCTCTCTGCTTCCGCTTAAGATCACTTTACATGATCTGGGTGGCCGTGCTGATGACCTGGTTGATCCAGTCCGTAAAGGCCGAGACTCGGACAAAGACCGAGGGAGCGTTCTTCTGGCCGCAGGGCATCTTGCCCCACGACACAATGCCAATGACAATGTTGGCCTGCTGGAATTGCTCCTCGCAGCACTGCTGGATCAGTGGTCCTCCAGAGTCGGCGGTGCAGATACTAACGCCGCCGGTCAGGGGGCCCGTGCACAGGTTCGTCTCGTGCAGCTGGAGTCCGGAGCGGGCGAGGATTTGCTCGCACAGCTCCATGTCCAGAATGGGCATGTTGGCCTCCTGCAGCTTGTGCGGATAATTGGGCACGGCCGTCATTGAGACGTTGCCCCAGCCGTAGAGGGTGCCGTAGCCATCGGGCTGGACATCCTGCTCCGGCAGCGTCGCTGGTTGGACGTAAGAGTCGAAGACCAGTGGATCTTTGGTGTAGATCAGGGCGATGTCGTAGGGATTCACTCCGCCGAGGTAGAGCTCGTGGCGCACGTAGTAGTCGATGTGTCGCATCTGAATGTTGGCCGCCTCTCCCCTCTGGTCGTGGATGTCGTGGCTGCCCGCCACAATCACCGAATTCTCCACGGTCTGCGGCGAGCTGAGGCAGTGGGCCGCCGTCAGGATCCAGTGCTCGTTGATGATGGTGCCGGCACAGTAGTGAACCAGGCCCTGGTCAGGGGTCGTCATCTGGATGCTGACCACGTAGGGGGCCGAATGGGGTGTGGCCTCCCGCTTGGCCAGGAACTTCTTGCTCCAGTGCGTCTGTCGCGGTGCTTCCAGAGTGCTAATCCGATTCTCCAGCAGCCCGTAGGCCGCCAAGTTCATGGCCATGGTGTGGGCTGCTCCAGTGCCGCCGCCGCCGCCGCCACACTTGCGGACGGTGGGCAGCTGCATGGAGCCGGATGAGGAGGCGGAGGTGAGGACCACCATAATACTGGCTATGGTGGTCAGTAAGACTGAGTAGATGCATCGGTAGGATAAAAGCATGATGTCCTCGCTCTGGTAGCACGCGCCGCACGAACCAGTTGAGTAGTAGTAAGTAATTTTGACGGTTTTTCGGGTTTTGGGTTGAGTTTTCGGGTTGGCGCGACTCGTTGGGGATTCTCGGTAGTCGCGACTTTGTTTAGCTTTTCGCCCTTGCTTTGGCGTGTCGATAGCACTTCACTTGTATTCCGCTTCGCTTTGGCATGGAATTCACTTTTTTCGGCCCGATTTTGCCGTATTTCTTGTCTCAGGTGTCTCTTGCTTGGTGGCGATTTTGAATTTGCCCGAACCCCGGCGAGTGGGGCTGTATTTATAGGGAGGTCTCTCGCGAGAGAGGCCCCTACCATTGGTGGCTCCTTATCGATAAGAAAGCGAGAGGGTGGGAGGTTCTCCCTCCACCCATTGCCCGCTATCAGTGACGAGTCTCGAGATAGCGAAAATTCGGCGAGTGCCAATCGCTTTTCTAAGGTTTAGTTGTCTTGCCCCGACATGTCTTACACCTATGAAAGATGGCTCTCTAATCGGTAACAGTAATCGTAATCTCCCTTAGCTTTGCTCTTTATTATGTAAGACCAGTGCGTACCCTTAGATAAGAGAAGCGTGGCAAGTGGGAACTGACATTTCAACATACCTCCCACTGAAATTTCATACTGATCTTAAAATATCAATCTTACACCTATGAAAGGTGGCTCTCTAATCGGTAATCGGTAATCGGTAATCGTAATCTCCCCCAGGCTTTGCTCTTTATTATGTAAGACCAGTGCGTACCCTTAGATAAGAGAAGCGTGGCAAGTGGGACCTGACATTTCAACATATCTCCCACTGAAAATTCATGCTGATCTTAAAATATCATAATTATGCGAAATCACTTGAATTTTTATTAAAATATTCCATTTCTGGAACATATTAGAGGTGTAGAAACTTTTATGACGCATGGGCTTTTTGCCGAATTATGCCGAATTATGGTTTAACCCATTGGAATGTTAACTATAAACCAATAAATAAAAAAAAAAGCATTATCTAATGTGAATCAGCGAATAAAAGTTTATAACCTGAAGGCTCAGAATGAATTGGATTTAATGGAATTGGGAGATGTCATCAAAGATTAGTGAACTCTGTGGCTTTTCCCTTTATTTGGACAGAGTTTTCTCCATACATTATTAAAGCCTAAAACCAGTGCAAACCTGTGCTAGCTGGCCGATAAGAATCGGAAGTTCAATGATGTCTATGCCTATATATAGTAGAATATCGAGGCCTGCTGCCTCGAATACCAAACCTCTGACGGAGCAAACACACACTCGTTCACTTACTCATTGGCACACCAACCAACCACATTGCAATCAGTCGAATCAGGGAATCGGGTGCTTCCCAGCTGGGCCCAGCTGGCTCCGCTGGGGAGTGTGTGAGCCCATCCACCCAATTGGTTCGCTTATCTCCTCGGGATCGTAATAGGGCAATTTCGATTCAATTTAGTCACGGTTCTTCGCATTGGCATGATCTATCGTGTTGGGTTTTCTGCGAGGGAATACTTTGTGGGAATAGATAGTGCCGCGACGCCCGCCATCTATTTGGCCATAATGGATGATAAATACTCCAAAGTTCGGGCAGGGCCCAAACATTGGGTGTATTTCTAGCGAGCGTACGTAATGCGGGAATTATTCGCGCGCGGCTACTGTCGTGGCTCCGATTCCGTTTAATTTATTTTTTTAATTTATCGTCGCTTATCGATCCGGACGTGGTCAGAGGATCGTATATACATATGTGTCATTCTTGGCATTGGTATTTATATTGCAGCTACTTGGCATTTCTAGGCTAGTACTCACTACCGACAGGAAGTATTAGAGGAGGAAGTGAATTTATGAATGAAATGAGTCGCCGAGTGCAGCTTGTCCCAGGTCATTGACTTCTCGGTATTCTCAGTTGAAGCAGCACTTACAGCACTTTCGCTTCCGCCTGCTCCATCTCGAGATAGGCTAACGATCTTCCCTTGACGTCACAGTGGGGATATCTCAATCTGTTGTCAGGCCTCCTGCGTTATTCGCATCTCAAGAGGCTTGTTTGTTGTGCTTCTGTTTTGGCTCGTGATTGAGGTTCAGATATAACCAAGTACCCAAAAGTCGGTTAGCTCGTGATTGGCTTTCAGATATCTCCCAAAAAATGTCTTATCTCATCGGTAGCGAATTTCTCCGTCGTTCGTGGAATTAGCCTCCGGCCATTCAAGTCACAAGTTATCTCCGCTATGTGACTTTTAACGCATTTTTGGGGCGTGCACTAGTCTAATCTGAGTTTCTGCACCATCATTATCATTGATCTAGTTCTGCTTGAAGTGTGCTGATTGTGACCCATGAGGAGTTAATTACTACATCGCTCACGTGAGCTCCTTCTTCTGCCTTTCAGCCTTGTGAAATTGCCCTAGAAAACAGCAATGACCATCGATTTAGCTCCCTTAATTGAATATACATATATTTATTTTTGTAGTGAGTAGAACCTTCTTGTGTTTGCCAAGGTCAGTTCGTTGGCATGGCACAATCGTTGCGCTCGTTTGTGAAATTCCCCAGAATGTAGGAGGAGTCGTGGCCCTACGCCATAGATCAGTTATCTTTTATCTTTTATCTACTATCTGTTTTACACGGAATACAAGCTGCAAAATTGGTGTTTGCTTTTCCCCCAAAGAAGAATTACTCACAACGCAAAGAGACACAGAAAAGACGTTGGTGGTGTTTCCCAAAAAAAAAAATTATTTATATTATATTTGTTTTTTATTTCGCACCAAATAGAGTTGGGAAAAAAATAGGTATCAACATCGATACTATCGATTCTTTTGGTTTTGGTCGAGCATCGATTCCATTTTTATCGATATCGTCAGACTCTTTCAAGATAGTTTTTACCACTACAAATAAAGCGAGAATAAAGAGTTGATGATGAATAAGGATAATAAAATTAAAATTAAGCTTTTAAATATTTTAATATACTAAATATTAATTTTTGCATGCTCTACCGATTGAGATTGAATTTTCAGCAGGGTTTTATCTATTGTAGATTAAAGAGTTGATGACGAATAAGGATAATAAAATTAAAATTAAGCTTTTAAATATTTTATATACTAAATATTAATTTTTGCATGCTCTACCGATTGAGATTGAATTTTTAGCAGGGTTTTATCTATTGTAGAAAAGTTTAAAAGGCAGAGTTTACGTCCATTTTACGTTTAAATCGATTTTATTTTCTAAAGATCGAAAAATGTCGATGGGCGGCTCTCGATAAAAGTAGTGATCGCAGATCCTCGATTATTCTTAAATCGGTTTACTATCGATATCTCTTAAACTTATTTTTAAAATAAACTCTTCACACTACGCTTACATTAAAGTGATAGTTTATCTCTTTAATATGATGTTTCCACTATGTTTCTACAAAGATAAAACTATTTCTAATGCGCATTCCCTCTCTGCTCCTTCCTTAGGTGTGGATTAACCAGGGCGACATCATATTGGTGGGATTGCGTGACTACCAGGACTCGAAGGCCGACGTCATATTGAAGTACACACCCGACGAGGCCAGGAATCTGAAGACGTACGGCGAGTTCCCCGAATCGGTGCGCATCAACGAGACAGTCACATTCGTGGAGGATGGCTTCGATGAGGACATTGAGTTCGGCGACGAGATCAGCTCGGAAGACGATGCCGACTCTGTGGACAATATCTGATTAACAAGAAACAAGGTGGCGTCGGCAGGGACGGCGGCAGCGACAGCACCAGCACCAGCAGAGCAGCAGCGGCAGAGTCAGTTCGAGAATAGGGAATTTAACAAATTGTAAAAAGCAGAAGCAGCAGCAGCAGCAGAGAGATCCAAGCAAACCAATCAACCAATCAATCCAACATCCACAGCATCCAGAGCGGCGGCGGCGGCGGCAATCACACTTTCTGTATTTAGTTAGTTACTGTGAAAGCCACTTTAAAGTTCAATATTCTATTCAATTTCGGAGCTTTTACCATTCAACTAAAGTAGGTTACAAAATTCAAAGGATTCAAATGATTTATGGCCGCCCTTAACCCACAAAGAACAACAAACAACAAATTGTGTAAAACAAATAGTGAAACTGTTGAGCAGAGCAAACCAATGCTTTAACCCTAACATTATTTGAATTAAAAAAAGCGAAAAACAAACGGATATTAGTTATTATTTTACCCAAATGAAAAGAAAACAATTAAAAATGAAAGAAAAATACAGAAACTAAGTAAACTTACAACTCATTCAAATAAAAACACTAATGTTTAAGGCAGGAAGATATAGAAAAGGTGAGCGGAGGAGGCGGAGGAGGTTAGGGAGTTTCAATTGTAGCTAGCGAGTAAGCAAAGTCAATCCATGAGTTTAGGCCAGAGCAATCTGTGTGCTCCATCCATCCCCCAAGTGTTCCTTCCCAGCATTTCGTCTCACGTCTTGTTTTTATTATACATAAACTTGTTTTATATATTTTGATGGTTGGTTTCCTTCATAGCGACATCTCATATTCCAAACTCCCCTTTTGTTTTTTTGCTGTCCATGCATTCAGCGTTCTCTCTACTTAGTTGTAATCGAAATTCGAAGCAAGCGAGACGAGTGTGTGTATAAAGTAACCTAACCGAGAATATTATTGATTTTTGTAATGAGTTGAACTCCAAATAAATGGCGTTAATTAACCCGAATGCAAAACAGCAGAGATTCCAAGTCGTTTTCATTCACAATTCAAGCTACAATTTATTTCGTTAAATGCAGATTAATTCGAACATTTCAAGTGGAAAACACACATTTGGCACCTCGCCGCACCCCTTACAGCTCCTCGTGCCGCGAGGGGAACTTCTTGAGGATGGCATGGTAGAGGTTGTAGAAGGCGTACACTGAAACCGTGATGATCACCAGCAGAGCTCCCCCAAAGGCAATGCTCAGGAAGTTGCCATCGATGATGCCCGCCGATCTGTGGCGTTTGGTGGAGAATATCTCCTCCGTGGTGGCGGGATTGTTCTGCTGCTGGGCCGTACGCTCGGCCATTAGCCGCTTCATGGTGCTCAGGCGTTCCCGCAGCACCTCCACGGACTCGGAGTCGAGGTCCGATGTTCCTGCGGGGAAAGTTTTAAGTTGTCTTAAAATGGCAAAGAAGTTAAATAGTAATATTATTACCCGTTGACTGGGAGGCGGAAGCACTGTGATAGGCTGACATTGTTATTATTAACTCTTTGTTATTAACTATTCTATTTAATTTGTGCAAGTGCTGCAGATGAAGCTGGTTAAATAAAGTATTTTATTCGGTTTTGGGGTGGGTTCGGCTCTCATACACATCCGCGTTTCAAAAGCGGCGCAGGCGCGAAATAAAAGTTGGATAAAATATTAGGGGTATCCATTTATTCGGTATTTTACAGGGAACCGCGGATTTTAATTGGGTGTTGGGTTATCTGAAAAATACACAGGATTCTTATTACAATTAGAATTAGCAGTAAAAATCAGAGTGAGGCATCTGCCAGCCCCCCAAAAAGTATACTATATTTCCGAGAGTTGCTAGTTAGGACTCAAACCCAATCCATCACTCAACTCAGTTTTTTGACAATTCGGTTTGATGATACCTATTACGGCCTAGATACGGTATTTAATGTAATTTAAATAATTTGTATGTTTTTTCCTTGTGTTACAAACTAAAGTTAATCTTAATAGCGCAAGTCACAGTTATTATTTTAAAATTGTAATTAATCAATTCTTAAAAGCTAGCACTTCTATTTATTACAATTCTATTTTCCTAAATCTAACATGTAAGTTCAAAGAATCAATATATCTGTAGATACAGCAAAATCGAAAAAGTTATTCGGTCCTTCAAGCGAAACATTGCAAGCCGTAAATCGAAATCGTATCGTAACTGAAGACTGCTGTTATAGCTAAATTATGTATAAAGAGTGTATAACTAAGAAAGGATGTAATTAAGGTTCTTAAGGGGTATATTTTGGTCTCTTCAAATTTGTTTTACTTTTATGACTAGTTTAAGACCTTGGCCGCATCGCAGCTCAGTATAGTTCACAAGATATAGAGATTTAAGCACCCTTGCACTAGCATTTTTTCTTGAAACCATGTTTTTTAAACTGATGTACACGAAACCTTAAAATTTACTAAACCAATTTGGCTCAAACCTCTACCACATATTCTATAATATACTCGCTATGGTGCGTCAAAGGATATTTAGGACTAAGAACCTCGTTTTAATGTTCTGGATTTTTGAAGTACATTTTTATTTAAAACTCGAACTTAATTTAATTCCAAATTCAAATTGTAATTCAAAATATTTGTATTAACAAAAGATCGGTCTACATGTGCAATTTTAAAGTGTTTCAATCTGATGGGTTTTTCAGAAATTTTGTTTTCATACCACTATTTTTTACGCCACGAGGTTGGCGTAACCCCTTAAGTTTGATATTAAATATGATGTCAAATGGGATTTAATGATCTTTAACTCTCTTTATTTATTTCAGTTAATTTCAGATAAGGTATGTTGTTAGTTCTAGCCTCCAATCGCTTTTGTGATTACTGTTCCTACGACATCTACAACAAGAGGAATAAGGAACCACCAGAAACCTTGGGCAGGCACACCGTCCACCAGGTGTAGATTGGCCTGTTGCTCCTTGTATTGTCTGATCGCATCATCGGCTTTAAGTCGCTCCTCGGGTGTCATCTGAAGCTGATTGGAGTACTTCTCATAGAAGTTCGTTAGTTTAGGGACATTCCTAGCCTTGGCGAATTGGTCAGGCGACTCTTTACTGTAGATATTTTTCAATCGTGCCAATTCAGAGTTGAAGTCATTGTCTCCTTGCGCTGGCGCAGCGCTGGCCGTCCACACAAGACTTCCGACAATGACCACCAGGCAGCTGAAAAGATATTAAGAATAAAGCGTTGCGTCGATTAAAGTAAATTTGTAGCTCACCTCAAGTATATTGCTGGATTCATCTTGATGCTGAAGTTCTCGATTTGAATGAAAGTCAAAACTAATAGCTGATCCAACAATCACTCAGTATTTATAGCGGCTCTCGCTCTTATCAATCAGAAGTTTATTTCCAAAATGCAGTAATATTTAAGGAATTCCAAAGAAACTGCCAAAATTTAATATTCTCGACTTGAAGAATTCTAGAAACTGATAATGAGTTTATTTTGATTTCACAATTAATATTAATATGTATTTCGCCAACCAAAAATGCATGTAAAAGGCAGAATGAGTCATTTTGGAACCCAAAGTTTTATATATACTCATTATACAAGTCGATTAATACATAATATAATAAAGCTTTAAGAATTTTTTATTTGCGAATAATCCAATGAACTTTGTCGTGGGCACATAAAGCAAATACTTTAAAAATAACAAGAATTGATTTTCTTATCAGTAAATTTGTTCTCCATTTGTTATTTTTAATTTTTTCAAATTCTTCAAATTGTAATATTAATACAGTATTATATTAAGGATCTTTATATAGTTATCACTGTTATCCACGTAGTGACGATGACCACAGAGACAGTGGAACACAAGGAGACACTGGACTATAGAGCCGTATAATTGAAAATCTGCTACGATAGTCCGATCAGAACCATTTATATCTTAATCGAAAAGTATTGTTAAGCTCTTTGAAACTGCATCCTACGTTTTATCAAAAACGGATTTGTTCAGGAGTAATGAGAGTAAAAGTGCGAAAATGAAATTTTGAAAGTTGGTGCCGGTGGAGCAACACTTTCAAACATTTTAAATGATATTATTTTTAAATTACGTGATCCGATACTCCGTTCAAATCATGTTCAATAAACCAGATTTCAACGGAATTTTCTAAATGAAAACGTTTGTCCCGCTTTTTGTCTATCTGTATAAAATCTTCGTTTTAAATTCCCGGAACCACTTTTATTTTATTAAACAGCTCGAGCTGAACATAATTTGTTCTACCCCTTTTTTGTTTTTCCGCTAGCTTAGCGGACATTTTAAATTCTTCATCAGCAATGTTCTCCACCTTTTCATGTCGTTTCCATGTCATCAACCATTTTTATGACAGTTTATTTTCCCAGCGTATTTGTTCAAGTTGTTGCCACTTTAGCCATTTTGCGGTTTGATTGTAATATTAAATAAAACTAACTACTTTACAAAGTATAAAAAACTATAATAAATCATAAAAATCAAGTGGCTACGTTAGACAATTAAAATCAAGCCAAATCTAGCTTATTTGTTGTCCAAAATCTGGGCAGGACAGCTGATTGAGTGTGGTCACACTACGTAAACACGTGAAACGCGCTCTGTTGATTTTGGTTTGATTTTTGTTATTTAAATGCTGCAAAATGGGCTTAACTAAACAATATTTGGCTTACCGGGCTATAGATAGCTTTAATATAATCTCATCCGGACGCGCCAATGTGAACTTTGCCATTGTCGACAAAACGGAGGGCCGATTTGTGGCCGCTCCAGCCGCAGAGAATGTGATCGTGTGGGATTTGCGGTGAGTTTTCGCCAGTATTTCATTAAACACTAAATAAAATATATTATTTAATTAATTGTAGCATGGGCGACCGCAAGCTGACGCTGCGCCGCGAGAAGTTCGAGGTCACCTGCCTGCGTGTGTCGCCGGATCATCTGCACGTTGCCGTCGGCTATGCGGACGGCATGGTCCAGATCTTTGACATCAGCTCGGAGAGGTATTACGACCCCATCTGCTCGCTGGCGCTGCACAAGAACGCGGTGAGCATACTGAGGTACGATATGCAGGGCATGCGCCTGGTCAGCGGTGGCCTGGACACGGAGCTGCTGGTCGTTGACGTCGTGGAACAGGCGGGCCGGGCGAGACTTAGTGGGCACAATGCCGCCATTACGGACGCTCACTTCCTGCAGCGGCTGGTGGAGGAGAGCATCGTGGTGAGCTGCTCGAAGGACACACAGATTAAGTTCTGGAATCTGGAGACGCAGTTCTGCTTCAAGACCATCGTGGACAACCGCACAGAGGTGTGGGCACTGGCCTTCATGGGCGATTTAATGGTGGCTGGAGCCGGTGAGAGCGGCATGAATGTGTACCGCCTGAAGAAGCACGAGGCCGCCGCGATCGCAGAGACCCTGGAATCGGCCGTCGAGGGCTTGGCCATCGACGACGAGGACACGATAAGTCCCATTAGTGTGAGCAACTGTGGAACCATCCAGCGGGCTGGCAAGGGACGCACCGTCAACCTGGTGACCGATCCCAGCGAGCGGGTGCTCAGCTGCCACGGGACCAACGATCTGATCGAGAACTTTTACATCTGCACGTCGGAGGAGGTGAAAAAGCGACTGGGCAAGCGGCTGAAGAAGGAAAAGAAGGCTGCCGAGGAGGACGCCGGTTCTAGCGATGCTGCCAAGCTCTCCACGGAGCAGTCGCTGAGCGACGAGATCAAGCGATTGGAGAGCGTTCGGGCCAAGCAGAAGATCAAGTCCATCGATGTGGTCTTGGGACAGAACCAGGAGCTGCGCCTCCTCGTCAGTCTGGCCAACAACAGTCTGGCCCTGTACTCGCTGGAGGCTTCCATTAGGACGCGCAAGGCAGCCGATCCCAGCGTGAAACTGCTGAGGTCCCTCACCCGCCTCGGCCATCAGTCTGAGGTGCGATCCGTGTGCTTTAGCAACGATTCCCTGGCCGTCGGCTCGGGTGCTGGCGAGTCCTTCAAGTTCTGGGACCGCGATGCCATGCAGTGTCTGCGCACTGTGCCCACCGACTACATCCTCTGCTCGAAATTTGTGCCTGGCGACCACTACGTCCTGCTGGGCATGAAGAGCGGCAAGCTGCTGATTGTGGATGTGGCAGCGGCCGACATTGTGGAGGAGATACCAGCCCACGACAGCGAGTTGTGGTCCATTGCCCTGCTGCCCGATCAGAAGGGCTGCATCACCGGCAGCGGAGATACCACGGTAAAGGTCTGGACATTCGAGCTGATCGATTCGGACGCAGCCAAGGTGCTGTCCCTGCTCCACAAGAACACACTGAAGCTGGAGGAGACGGTGCTCTGTGTGGGCGTCAGTCCGGACATGAAGTACCTGGCCGTGGGCCTGCTCGATGCCACCGTCAAGGTGTTCTTCCTGGACACCTTCAAGTTCTACCTGTCCCTGTACGGCCACAAGCTGCCCGTACTCTGCCTGGACATATCGTACGACTCGAATCTGATTGTGACCGGATCCGCGGACCGGAATGTAAAGGTTTGGGGCCTCAACTTTGGCGACTGCCATCGCTCCATCTTCGCCCATGACGACTCGGTGATGAGTGTGCAGTTTATACCCAGGACCCACATGTTCTTCACCTGCGGCAAGGATGGCAAGGTGAAGCAGTGGGACGGCGACTCCTTCGAGAAGATTCTCACCCTGCCGGGCCACATAGGTGAGGCGTATTGTCTGTCCGTGTCGCCCAACGGTAGGTATCTCGTGACCTGCGGCTCCGATCGGACACTGCGGATGTACGAGCGCACGGAGGAGACAATCGTGCTTAAGGATGTTCAGGAGGAGGAGCGCGAGCAAATGGAGAACGAGCAACTGGCCACGGGCGAGGATAATGCCGTTCCCTTGCTCCCTGGCCTCAAGATGCCCTCCCGCAAGACAGTGGGCTCGGAGCAGTCTGCCGAATCCATTCTCGAGTGCCTGGAGATATCTAAGCAGTTCGAGCTGGAGGCGGAAGAGAAGCCGGAGCTGCATCCCCTCATGCAGGCTCTGCAGGTGAAGAATCCCACCGATTTTCTGGTCAGCACTCTCATGCGGATACGAGCCTCCGATTTGGAGGAGGCGCTCCTGCTCCTGCCCTTTTCCACCGTGTGCGAGGTGCTGGAACGCCTGCCCACTCTGCTCACACAGCGACCCGATCAACTGGAGCTGCTCTGCCGCGTCACCATCTTCCTGTTCAAGGTGCACATGAAGCCCATTTCGGCGGCCAAGACCCTGAAGCCGCTGCTGGTCAAGCTTCTGTCCATGCTCAAACGCGATGTCGGCCAGCTGAGGGACATCTTGGGCTGGAACCTACACGGCCTGGCCCTGCTCCAGACCGAGGTGGAGCAGCGCGAGGGCATCCAGCTCTTCAGGGAGGCAACGCAGGCGCGCAAGAAGCGCGACAAGAAGCGGAGGGAGGCCAGCAAGCGGCGGCTGCAGATTCAAATGGTTTGAGCCAGAGTCCTTTAAGCATTTGTATGTTTTAGGTAAAGGGTCACACTTGCAGTATGGCAGAGCCCAGCACAGATCATGATGAAATAACATAAGGTGGTCTCGTCGGCAACAGACATCCACTTCCACTTATTGCAATAAGTGCGAGTGAAAGGAACATAGAAAACTGAGTGTCGTATTGAGTGTGAGTGAGGCGGCAATGTGATTGTTGATTAACCCTTAGCATGTCCGTAGGCTTTGAATATGCCACTTATAATAAAAAGATTTTAAAGATTTTTTTTTTAAATTTTGATTTTTAATAATTTAGAGTTACCAATTAAACGCTGCTTTTGGTTTTTAATACAAATTTTTTCTTATTTTAAAGTAAAAAGAAATTACAAGTTTATCCAGCTCTAAATTTTGTGCTCCGATTACTAATTTTTCTTTTAAGTAGTTTGTTACTTTAACATTTTCTTTTGTATATTGAGAAAAAAAATTTCTAGCTTATTTTTGATTGATCAGACGGTTTAATAAGGCCCCCGTGAGACACCTCACTCCCGTTACAACTTTGCAGCAACATTTGCAATATTTCATATTAATGCGTGCACGCTTAAGGGTTAATGAACAATTCGTCCGCACACATCCTTTCTTTTCAACAAGCAAACGTGCACTGAAATAAGTGGATACTTCGTAAAACTTCGGCTCGCGACGAGACCACCTTATGTTATTTCATCATGGCACACATAGGATATGGCAGCGTGAGAGAAAGGCGGTTACTAAGTCGCCGATCGTGAGAAGTAGCAGCAAAAAGTCGCAGTTTTCCATTCAATATAATTTCTCTATCATTGTTAAATATAATATAACTAAACTTATCCTTATTATATTTGTAAAAATGCAATTAAACCAAGTTAGTTAGTTTATGGTACAAGATAATTTGCGGCTTTACTGAATCTATATATTTCTGTGAACGTACATTAATTTTTGAAGGAAGAATGCTACGTCATCGTGAGCGAATCAATTACTGGCCAGTGCAACTTGCAATTTTCTGTAGATACATATTTGAGATTGTCAAAGGATCTAGGGAATGTGTGTATATGTTAATCCGGTGACTTCATTGGCAGTATGGGCGTTAGGAATTCAAGTGGAAAAGTTAAGATTGCTCAACGATCAGCGCGGATCCCTAGACATTTAAAAGCAACACACAAAAATCGTGGACTGGAAGATTTTGGACTAAAACATGTAACGTTAAACGAGGCTGGGCGCTTGCTTGAAAATAAGCGCGCTTTGGGGGAATATTTTTCGGTCAGCTTAACAAATGCCGGCTTTCGGGAAACCATCGGCGCCGCCAGTTCCACAGGGTCCTGGGTAGGATAATTTTATGAATTACTGCAAAAACTAATTAGAAAATATGTGATTAAACTTACCGCCACAACGTTGGAAGGCCCCGGGTGGTCCGTAGCTGAGCTTTTGGATGGTGCACTTCTCAATGGGACCGGATGGCCGGCAGTAGGATGAGTATCTGGCCCAGGGCAGTGGCTCCTTGGGCGGTATGCAGTTGGGCAAGTAGCTGAGCTTGTATGTGGTGCACTTCTCCATCGGTCCCTCGTTGCGACAGAAGCCTTGGCGCGGGCGGACGGACTCGGCCCGCGGGAAGCAGGTGACATCCACCGGCATGTACGACAGCTTGTTCACCGTGCACCGCTCCATGGCGCCGGTGGGACGACAGAAGGCAGTGCGCGGCATGATCGGTGCCCGACGCACATGCGGCTTGGCCACAAAGTCGTGCTTCTGGGTGGTCATCGCATACATGGGTCCATCGAAGCGCAGTCCATTCTCCATCGGACGGATGGGTGGAGTCCGCTCTGTGCAGTTCGGCTGATAGGAGAGCTGCAAATGCAATCATTTAATTAGTTATGTCCGTTAAGTAACAAGAACTTTGTCTTGAAGGACAATTAATTAAATTGTCCAATTTAAGTGACTGATACCTCATTTTGTTAGAAATTTCATTGTTAATAAAATACAAAGTTAAAAGTTAAACAAATCATTTTCTTTTATATTTTAAACTTAAAAATAGGTAAGTTACCTCAAAAATTTAACTAATTTATATAGGGTTTTTGCATTTTTTCGCTACCGTTGACCTTTTTTACAGCCTAAAGATGATAAGATTGCATAAACTTGGCTATCTCGTAATAAGATTAGCCTTCATTGTGCTTATTAAGAACTTTTTTTCGCTAAAATACGTTGATTTCTGTTGCTTATGTTTAAATGCAGACAAAAGTCAAAATAACCTTAAAAAATGTTTGTTTTTCATAAACTTTTGGACGCCATATGGTTAAGGGGGAGTTCCGTTATCCATTTCCAAAAAAAAAATTACCAGATTATGCCTAAAATAAGAAAAATTCTAATAAGTAAGGCAACTGTGCCAAGACTTTTGTTTCACGAAATGCGTTCATTTTTTGTTAAAGTTTAAATAGTTTTAAGGGCGTTAAAAAAAGTATTAAAAAATAGTGTCAATGAATACACAAATGTTTAACTCAACTATATACAACAAAATTGAATCATTTAAAAGCTGCATACGCCTGGGAATAACGTTTAAAGTTGACATTTAGAACTGTGCCAACACTTAAGTTCAGCACTGTATGTAGAATGTAACCGTAGTGTGAAGAGTTTGTTTTAAAAATAAGTGTGAGAGATATCGATAGAAAATCAAGTTAAGAATAATCGAGGATCGTATTTGGCGCGAAATAAGGAAGAAATTAAATATAAAGAGCTTTAAGTCTTACCTTTTGAATGGTGCACCTCTCCAGCGGACCAGATGGCCGGCAGAAGGTATCTCTGGGCAGCACAGGCGCCGGCTTGGTCCGCGACGCATCCACCGGCATGTAGCTTAGCTTGTAAACCGTGCTCCCGGCACCGGAATCGTTGCCGCAGAAGCGCAGCGTTGTCAGCGGCATCACCGGAGCCGTGCGCGCCTCATTGCAGTTGGGCATGTAGCTCAGGTTGTAGGTGGTGCAGACGTTCGAGTAGCGTGGCGGTACACAGCGGATCTTGTCAGCCCAGGGAGTGGGCTCCTTGGCCGGCAGACAGACCGGCATGTACGACAGCTTCTGTACGGTGCAGCGCTCCATGGGTCCCGCCGGCTTGCAGTAGTGCGAGCCCTGGATCATGGGCCTGGGCGGCGGATTCTGGCACACATCGATGGGCATGTAGCTCAGCTTCTGGATCGTGCAGCGCTCCATTGGGGCGTTCGAGGTGCAGATAGCCACCCGCGGCACTATGGGATCCCGCTTCACTATCCCCTTGGGCACGTAGTCGTGCTTCTGCGAGGTCATGGCGTAGATGGGGCCCTCGAAGCGCAACCCGCTCTCCATGGGCACGATGGGCGGCGTCCGCTTCACCGGGCACGGTGGCATGTACGACAGCTTCTGAACGGTGCACTTCTCCAGCGGGGCTGTGGAGGCACGGATCTGGGAGCAAGGCATCACGGGACGGGCCCGCAGGTTATCGCCACAGTTGGCGTAAAATGAACGCCGGTAAATGGTGTCCGTGTCCAGGGGCGCCGTGGAGCGCATAAAGTGCGACTTGGGCAGAATGGGCATTGTGCGTGCCGGCTGCTGGTAGCAGCATCCCGCGTAGTCACCGCAATCGCATGGCGGACACGTCGACCCCGGCGGACAGGGCGAGAAGTCGGTGGGCGCCTGGCAAGGGATGCCAGCGGTGGGGCAATCGCCCGACATGGTAATGGCAATGGGTGATACAGAACCGAACGTCGAATATATGTGGGTTTTGGAACGGTTTTTCACGGAACGGAAACGGCGCAAATTGATTGGAAAATAATTTTGGGTTTGCTCGGGGGTCGGAGAACAACGGACACTCAACACTTCCAGCACGACGAAAAATAATTTGGATTGGACAGACAGTTGACGACGAAAAGTTTCCCGATGTGTTCTATATAGGCGGAGAATGTCCAATGATTTGGGAACGTAAACGAATCAGTGAAGCACAAAGCCCAGGCAAGCCAGGTGAACTAGATTGGATACATTCGATATGGTTTTGTATTTGTTATCATCTTCATTTATTTCGGGTTTACATTCTTCATTGCTAGGAGGATATATCCTGATATTTTGGGTACACATTGAAACACTCGAGAACCTCAACAAATAATATAATTACACAGAATATTCATCAAGGGGGCTTGCATCGCATAAATTGGAATCTGGTAAATGTGCCTAACTAAACTCGATTTAAATAATTAAACACTAATAGAAATCACGTAAAATTTAACTTATTTACAATAGTTTATGCCTGCTTTTTGTATATTTCGGGGGCTTGGGCTTGGGAATACTTTAGGGATCAGCAAACAATATCGAATATCGAATATATCGGGCGTAAACACAAACAATTCCGGTCGCGGCATTGAATTCAATCTGGGTTGGGAATAGCAAAGGCTTTAGGGGAAGGCTTTCCATTCCTACTTTCTTACTTCTTAATTGCCCTTTAAAAACACCTTTCGATTCGCTTACAAAGTATACAGTTATTATATGGTAGTCTTAGACTATATTCTCGTAATATTTTGTCGCACAGGATATAGCAAAAATACAATATTATATGTGTTGTGTGTATATATATGATTCAGTTCGCTTGACATCTCCTCCAGCTTATCCAGCTTATAGACACTAAATATCGCTAATTGCTAATCGCTAAATGGTCGCAGACTGCGCACGCGGGCGGGCGTGGTTACAACGTGGGCAGATTGCTAGGCACCTGGTCGAGGAAATTGGCCGGAAACTGACCCTGACGACCCGCCGCCTCGCCATACAGCCAGTCCTCGTTTATTCTATAAAGCACGGTGACACGTTCGTTTTCCTGCAGGCAGAAAAGGGTTTTTGTTTAGTTTATAGCAAAAATATGGTAATAGGAAAGGGGGATATTACCTGCAAGGCTAGATCTCCTTCGACGCCGCCGGGAAAGTGGTACAAACAGATGGCTGTGGATGACAACGGGGCTGCAGCACTAGCAGGGGCAGGAGCAGCTGAAGCAGCAGCAGCAGCAGCTCCACCACCACCACTGGCGCCCAATGGCACCTTAATTTCCACATAGTTGACCGGAAAGATGCCCTCGCAACCGGAACGCGTACGGCCCCGCATCCACTCCGGCGTAGGCTGGTCCAGCAAATAGATCTTTTCGTTTTCCTAACAGAAAAAACAGTGTTTAGAGATAAGTTACCCAAAAGCTGATATAACTTACCCTAAAGCTCAGATCCCCCGCCTCAACGCCATCGAAATCGTATAGAGCGATGGCATAGGGAATGACCTCCTCCTCGATATAGCCCTGGCAGCCATTGCTCAGTGCCATGGCATCGACTTTGCCTGTAATCACGTCCAGCATCGATATGCCTCCGTTAGGTGGAGGCGGCGGTGGTCCCTTGGGCATGGGCGGCGACGGTGGTGTCTCTGACCCGCCATAGCCTGACGGCAGCGCATAGCCTGGTGGAATGCCCCCAACGAAGGGAGGAGGCTTGGGTGCCTTTGGTTTCTGCGATATCTTCGGCTTGATGATGGTGGGCATGGTCAGCGACTGTGTCGGCGGCAGCAGGCTCTTGCCGTTGCACAGCGGATTGTCCGAGCTGCGGCTCTGCAGCTGATAGGTCTGACGCACCGGGGCCAGGCCAAAACTGTCGGCAGTGCCGTAGCCAGCACTATCAACCGCCTCCCAGGGATCTAAGGGGCTCTGTGTGGATGGCCTCGACCGGTGGTAATCGTCCTCGAAGCCACTCTCCGGCTGCGACACGCTGCCGTTGTTCGGGGAACTGAAGTTGCTGTCGGAGCTGAAGCTATCCACGCTCACGCAATCGCTGTTGGACTTCTGGGTGAAGGTCGGCGACGAGGGCGGCGAGTCGAAGCTGATGAGCTGCCCCTCACTTGCCCCCGCACTGATGGTCTGCTGGGAGGAGTAATGGGCGCTGCTCGCGGTCGTGGTGGTGGTGGTGGTGGTCGTGTTCCAGGCATCATTCCAATCCACATTGCTGAATGCCGCACTGGCGGCTGCCGCTGAGGAGGCACTGGTGGCGGTGGTGCTGCTGGTGCTGCTAGATGTCCGGGCATGACCGCTGCTCAGGCCGTAGACGCGACTCTGCGCTGCGGCCTTGGAAGCAGCGGTGGGTGCCGTGGACATGGACTTCTTGCGATGAAAGATGTTCGAGATGAGACTGCTCCCGCCGCCGGTCGCCGCCGTTGCCTGCGAGGAGGTTGCGGTTGAGGATGTGGCCATTTTCTGACCATTAACCAACACCTTCGGCGGCGGCGGCCGTGGCGGTGGCATCTTCCTGAACCTATCATTCCCGTTGGTCCCGAATGGATCGTCGTCCCAGTTGGTGGCCGGCGTGTAGCGCGCCTGCGGAAACTTCCTTGTGATGCTCGACCCGCCCGTTCCCATTACCATCTCATCATCGAACAGGCTGCCGTTGCTGTTGCTATGGTTGTTGTTTCGCTTGTTTAGCGTGTTCTGCGTCTGCAGTGGTCCCTTTGGTGGCGGCGGCAGCTTGATGGTCAACTTCTGGAGTCCACCGCCGCCCGCCTGCTGCTGCTGCATGTGCTGCTGCTGGAGCTGGAGACGCAGCTGCTCCAGGCTGGCGTTAGCTCCAGCCGCGGCTGTCTGGCCACGAGAGCCGGGCGGAGCCGGCGCTGGTCGCGATGGAATGGTCATGCTGCCTGCGGGAAAGGAGCAAGAAAATAGAGTTAATTAGCTTTAGGTAGTGCCAGGTAACGTTCTCTAATTAAACATGCAAAAATGGTTTTCTTATCGCAAATATTCGGGTAAGATAAGGTGGCGTGTGTCGTGCAGGGCGGCGAGTGTGGAACTGTTGACTCACACCTGTGATAATGCGACTCTCTGTAATACTTTTCTACTCTAAATTTCAAAGACACAAAAATAAGGGAAAACATTTAAAGAGTTTACTGCGTTTTTGTTCGCCAGCAATCACATTTAATTGAAAAACAAAAACTTAAGATTAGATACCGGTCGTGTGGCAAGCAAATAAAAGATTGGGGGCATGAAAATACAACATTTTCACTCTCAACGAGAAATTCTATAAAACAAACCTTCCCTTTAAGTCATATTTAGTTTTAAAGAGATCTCATCTGATCCTCCTCTTGACTTGATTGTGATTTTAATTACTTATTAATCTTTTAAGCACCTTACCTTATCAGAGGGACAACCAGAAAGTATATTTACAATCCCCGATAAGATTTTGGCAAAGGCCGTAGTAAAGCCACTGGAATTTAAGTCAAAAACAGTAGATAAAATGGCCCCAGGACTCCCAGTCCGACCAAGTTTTTTGATAACCAAAATGGCTTTTACGACAAGGAATCCAAGGGTGACTCATAAGGGGGGTAACTACTTGGAAATGCTCACTTATTAAAGCGATAACACGAGTCAACACCTGGCCATAATTGTCCATATAATCAGTGAATACAAAAAGGCCTGCAAACCAAAACAATCAATCGACAGATCAGAAAAATTCTCTTTTATCGTTTTGTGTTTACGATGCAATTGGCAAGGCAAAAAATAAATAAAGAATTTCTTGTTTTCCTTGGGTTTTGGTTTTCTCGAATCGTTCACGTCACCTTCTTTTCACCCGCGAGAGGCGCCTGCTCCCGCCCACAAATGCTCTTTTGCTAATTACGCCAGTCTTTCTATTTCTGTTTTACTCTTTTTTTTTCTCTACGGAGCACACACCCCACGAACAGTGGATGATATCAGCAGAAGCGGCGTAGTTTCCAAATTAATGGCGGGGGACCACAAGGCAAGTAGGTGGAATGTAGAGTGTGCACCAGTGACGACTAGGTTGCAGTTGCCCCAGTTGCCGGACTGCCGGTCTGTCGGTGCCCGGCACATGGCGGAACCGATCCAAGCTCAACAGTTGTATGTGGCACAAGCGGGAGATTCCCGCAATGCCTCACAATGCCCAGTGATAAGAGAGCAAAAAGCCAATGTCGTCCGTTTGCGAGAACAACAAAATGGTTTGCGTATCAAGTAAACAAAAAATAAAGTATTTTAAGTCGCAAAAAATTATTGGGCAGCCACGACGGGAACTGGAATCAAGGGGATCGGTTCAAACTGGTGTCATTCATTAGAATTGTGGTTGAATTAACGATATCATTCAGCGAATTGTGAGATGAAAGGGGTGTACTATGCTATCTAGTATATAAATACGATCAGCTGGCGTCTGGTCTGCTTAAATATTTAAGTGCGTCACAGCATGAATTCCCCAAAGGTCATTTTGCGGAAAAATAATATTGACTCTGTATAAAGATGGGGGGAGGAGATGGCGGCGCAAACAGCTCTCCGCCTCTTTTAGTGGTCAAAACAAATGGTAGCACATGGCTGGCATTACGCATGTTAAATGTTTTCCAAACGAAAACCACTCACAAATGCTTGAAGCTACTTCCGTTTACAGGGAAACGGTTTATAAAGGAATAACTCCAATCATTTAAACATAATTAAGCTTCAAAGGAGCATTTTGTATATATTAATAAGCATTATTTAGTTAATGAATGGCAAACAAATATTCCATATGACAGAAATATATATAATAACATCCGTTTCCTTTCGTAGACAACTTTATTCAATAGGCAAGCTTCAAAGGAACTTTCTTAAATATTGTCGTCAATTTATTTAAATTTAAACAGTGGGTTTTGGTGCAATTTTTTGTAGGAAAACTCCATTCAATATTCTTTAAACTTTATTATGAATAACAATCATCTCAACTCAATGGTGGATCAATGATCTTTCAAATAGGCAGAACAATCGTATATTTAGCGGATCGTCTCTCCCATTGTGAATCTTCTATTTGAACGATAGAACAAAGATCTCATTTCGGGACTTTGAATGTCAACTTTCAAAAGTTTCAGTTGGATCCATAAATAAATAATCTATGCATGCGAATTTCATGTAAATATTCCAATCCATTTATAAGAGACCTCCTCTGCACAAACGAGAAATAAACAACAAAGGCGCTAGAACGAATATCGGGCTAAATTTGTAAAAGAGCTTGACTGTTTATTTTGCCCATTATTGGGTAACTGGCTGTCTGACTGACTGTGACGCTAATCGCAGACACGTTTTCACCGGTTAAAGCCACAACGGACCAGAGCACACATTGCAGTTGCAATCTAATTAAAATCACCTTCAGAAGGTGATGATGGGAGCAAGAGAAAGGGAGAATGAGGACCACCCACAACCCGAAATGGACGTTGGAATCGTCGGGGCTTCTGAATGCCAATTTAATCATTTTCAGCCTCAGCCCCCTCTGCCGCTCGCTTTTCCTATTCACTTTGAGTGGGGGCATGTGTGTGCAGAGATTCAAGAGCAAGAGCAGAGCAGGCCTGTAGATAAACAGTCAGATGGATGGATATATAACACAATTACCCACACGCTTTCCTTTTCCCATATTTCCCTGTTTTGCGTACATAGAGCTGGCTGATAATATAATCACCCTAATCGGCGTGTGCAGTAAAATCAGAGTAATGAGAGGAAATTAGATTGAACAAGCCACATATTCACATACTCGCGTCATTATCAGACTATTAACATAAATCTAACCTACATTAACAGCTTATGGGGATCAAATATATATACTCGCAACTAAGTCGAGCTAAAAGGGGACTTAATATAAATATTACGACAAGCGCTAAATGAATTTGACGTAGACTTCTCGAACTCGCTTTTTTTATAAATAATTAAGTTACTATTTACGCCGAATTAATACATTTTTGATTGAGCGAATAGGTAGAAAGCCTATACATTGTATAACAAATAACATTGTTTAGGGAAGTTCGATATTTATTTTAAGCAACTACAAACATTTATTTCCTTCATCACCTATTGCTTGAACATTTTCCTAGAGTCAGCTCATTCTTTATACGTGTTTAAAAAATCCTCAGCTTGTAGCCCAGACTCTTCTTTACACCTTCAACTCGTTGTGAGATCTGTTAAGGCCTTGTCAGTTTGTAATAAAGCTACCTGTATTTTCTATGGTTCAAGCTCAAGTGATAAGGTTTGAGTCAATGCCAGTCAATGCTAACTAACCGGTTTTTCACATGAGACTCCCTTGAAGAAGACAACGGCGAGAATTGGGGCTGTGAAAATATCAGCTAATTGTTTGTTATTTACAAAAGTTTACATGTAACTAACTGATTTCATGAGAAACTGTTAGAAAGGTCTTAAAACCTCCCGAGATCTGCTGGTCGATGACTCACAGCGTTGACAGAGTGTGTGTGGGCCAATACGTTTCGTGATGCGGGGCACTTGGGCTTGGGGCAGGCAACTTTTACTTTGGAGCAAGCATGGAGCCCATCCTCAAGCTTGACCGCACGTTCCGAGCAAGCTCTCACGAACAATGGAAACCGGAGGAAAGCAGAACAAAAGAAAGTGACAAACAACACACATCGATCTCGACTTCTCTGGCTGTTCGGGGAGGAGCCAGAGCCACAGCCACTGCCTCAAAGCGAAGTGAGAGCGAGCGATATTAATAATCGAATGGAATCGTACGTTGTTAGCCAGAGGATTGCATTTGAAAGAGCAATTTCCATGCTTTGTATTTAAAAGATTGTGCCCGCTAAATGTGCAATCTCTCTTTCCCCGATCTCCTTTTCTTTGGCACGGCCGTCGTCGTCGTCGCTGATACTTCGACATTTTCGTACAAAACAGCCACAAAGCGGGCGTGACGACCTTGAAGGCTTCTCTATTTTCACTGGCCAAATAAAAAACTAGACTACAATTATATTACAAAGGTCCTAACTTCGACCACTTGAAAGCTCCTTGAGTAGACCATTTAGCTTGTGTCTGACCCTGCACCGGAAACAAAATATCAAACATACTTCACGGGTTTTTGTAAAATCAGCAATTAATATAGACTTTTAATTTTATGGCTGCAATGCAATAAAAAGAAACACCATGCACAATTGATTTACCTGTAAGTTTCCCAAAACTTGAAGTAATATAAAGTTTAACTGGTTTTTATTTTACGGAAATAAAGATGTACTGAAAGTGGATATTCCTAACCGGAGGTTAATCCTACCTAATTGGAGGTTAATCTACTTCCAGTATGAAAGTTATTTAGCATATTAAAATATTAATTCTCTAAAGGTTAACTTAGTAATGGGAAATCAGCAATTATTATGGACTTTGTAATTTTATGGCTGCAATGTAATAAAACGAAACACCATGCACATTTAACCTTTAAGTTTCCCAAAACTTGAAGTCAATTTAAATTTAACTTGTTTTATTTTTACGAAAATAAAAACATACTGAAAATGGATATTCCTAACCGGAGGTTAATCTTCCTTAACCGGGGGTTAATCTACTTTCTGTATGAAAGTTATTTAGCATATTAAAATTATTAATTCCCTAAAGGTTAACTTAGTAATGGGAAAAATCAAAACAAATACAACTGAAAACCACAATGAATATATTGTAAAAAATACATTTTTTGTTCGGTGTAGCGTAAAAATAGCAAACGGGAGCACGAGCAACAAAAGCCTCCATATCACATCAATACGAAACGAAGGCGACGCACTGAGTATTGCCGAAGTCAATTGAATTTAATGCCAGGCATGAAAAGTTAAATGAACCTAAATAAAAACACGCCTCAATTTTTTGTTTTTCCTTATTAAAGGCGTATGTATATTTTTTGTTGTAACCTGCCCAACATAACGTAACGTAACGTGGAGAAGAATCGGGGAAAACGTGCCCGCAATGCGTACATGCAATTAAAGCAAATTACAATGAGAACAAAGCCGAAAAAGTCATTCAATTTACATCGAGACTGTGTAGACTGAAGCGAGATAAAGAGCGATGGTGATGGATGGGGATGAGAACGGAACAGAGCCACGCTTTGTGCGAGTCTTTGAGGTTAAGGTTTAATCGAATCGAAATGAAGGAGCTTCGGCTTCGGCAAATAAGAGCTCTTTATCGTCAGAGGGTTAAAGATTAATTTGATTCTCGGGCGGTTAATGAGCGTTTATGGACACAGCTTGAATCTGGCGCGACAACAATCTAGATTCTAGTCAAATATATACATGGCAAACACACACACATGTGTGTAAATATTTGATCAGCACAAAATTAGCGTTTTAGGCGAATGGCCAAAAACAGCTTCCCGATGATTAAACAGCCAAAACTCAGGCGAATCGACGGGACAAAGCCGAAGAGAAGAATATAATCAAAATGGAAACGTTGAAAACGGGTTTTAATATTTTTTTTTTTTCGATTTTAAGCAGTATTAGCAAGCATTTTTTTAGCATTGTCTGCTCGCAGGTTTTCCTTTCTGCTTTCTGTAGAACGAAAAGCAAAAGGTATACTTGGACAGGTGAAATAAAAATTGGCAAAATCAACTGCCTCACTATACATATAATCCACGTTGTCAGCACGTTTCCCTGTTTTGTTTTTTCCCCACCCAACACATCTCCCTCTATATGCCATTCCAGAGCTCGTTTCGCTCATTCTAAAAACGTATTTGCACACACTCAGCGATTCATAGACGAACTGTTATATATACAATGTATGTACTTTTGTTGCACCGACAAATTCTAGCCAAACAATGCTGGCTAAAAATTGCACGTTCGAAACTCAAAATATATGCAGAGCGGGCTGCACAGTTGACATCCATCACGGAGATGCCTCCTCCTCCTCCTCCGTCCTATTCAATCCACTCATGCGTTCCATGGCGGGACAACACTTGCCGAATGTGGGCCAAAGTTGAATACAATCAGAGCTGGAAAAGCTTGCAGCAACAGCACTTTCGGATGGTACACACCCACACGTTTTAGTGCACTCAGTTGTGTGTATCGAGTGTGTGCGGGCACTTTGAAGCCTGAAGCCTTTCAAAGCAGATTCCGCCAGTGCAAAATCATGTTCTTTTTCAAAGTACAAATGCCTCCAAGAAGGTCCTTTTGTTTCTTCAGAGAACTTATTGTGGCATGTAGCATGCTCCACTTTGTTCATGAACAAAAAATGTATCATTCTTTTAAAGTTGCTTTTGATTCTGATTGTTATAAATAATAAAAATCCCTCCGATCTATTTTACGCAGTGTTGCCAGATGAAAATTTTGCTTTCCCCTAATAAAACTTAAAGAGTCGATATTTCCCCCTACAAAATCCAGTCTTCCCCCCCAAATTAAAAAAAAATCGGATAAATTCAAATAATTAAAAGAAGAAATATCTAATTATGACGTGGAACGTTACAAAGCGGAAAAATGTCTGTGGAATACCAGTTCTTAGTATCTTAAAGGCGGTTTCACGAAATGCGCCACCATCAGCTGGCAAAACTTAAAAAAAAAAACTTGTTCTTAAAAATTTTAAATCAATCAGTTCCGAAAAAAAACCTACAATTTCCCCCTAGGACATCAAAAAACCCATAGATCTAGGGGGAAAACCCTTGATCTGGGAACACTGATTTTACGAACGAAGAACATTAACTTTTAGATTCATACTTTCCAAAAACCTCAAAATATGTCTAACTTCAAGTTTCTAAATAAAAATTATCATGTTTTCGTACAAACAAAAATTTGTTTATTTTATTTATATATTTATAATATATATATATATTTATATATTATTTATTTTGAACATCTGGCAATATATAAAGACTAGTTTAATAATTCGTAAAGTAAAAGATCAATAAAAAATAAATAATAATTGCAATGATTTGTTTTGTACAATATTAGATTCTAAAACTGGGCCGGATATTAGTTTTTATTTTATTATATGAAAACTGAATGCAAATTTTGAAGTGATCTGTTTTTTATTCATTGCGGCTTAGCTCATTATTCTCTGCCCTGCCTTGAGTTTCAGCGATAAACATTTCCTGTTTTTCAAGCCCTGGAGATTATTCTGAGAAGAGCGTTATCAACTGCCAGCAGGGATGGTGAAAGGAGGGGATGGAAAAGGAGATGGTTGCCGCTCTGCCAAATGGCGCCATGTGAGCCATGTGAGGATCGGCTGGAAGTCAGTCAGCTGGAAAGTGAGGTAAGCGCAGCGGCAACTGCAACTGCCACTGCAAATGCTACACCTGCTGCACCCGAAAGTGACAAAACGAAAATGAAATGGAGGAATAAGAAGCTTGAGTAATGCGTTTTCGGGGGGATTGCTGGACTGTAACCCAATTCCTACAGTTTTTCTGTCGTTGAGGGTGGAAATGAAAAACTGTGGGTGCTGATTTCTCATCCATAAATGTCACAGAGCTCTCCTTATCGCTATAAGCGGCTCTAAGCCGTCGAAACTAACGTAGCATATCGCGTTTATGCAATATTTTCGTGTTGTACAATAGCTTCAATGTTTCTTTTTTTTTTCTCTTGCAATACTAACAAAACACACACACAAACAGTTAATTAATTAACAAATACGACCTTGAGGGGAATTTCAATCGAGTAAATATGTATGAAGCTTGTGCAAACTTCAATGAAAACGAATAATAATAATAGTAGCAAATTGATGGGTGTAGCAAACAAGCAAATACAAATAAATGTCAATTGCGGGTAACTAACCTTTTCGATTCGATCCGATCTCCGTCTCCGTCTCTCTTTCTTCTTTTTAAGGCCCTCTTTGGCGATGCGCTCCAAAAGCGGACAAAAAGTTAAAAGCCAAGACCAAAAGTGACTAATGCCGCCACACACACACACAGTTAATTTGTATTTGTTGTTGTCGACACTATCAAAGGCTTAGTTGAACGGCATCAACTTTGCACTCTTCGCCTTGCTCTCGCTCTCCCTCTCTCGCTCTTTCAAGGTAGTAGTTAACGAGCGGTGAAACAACAACAACAACACCAACACACACACACACACTGACACTAAACGGCAGGCAGCTGCTGCGAATATATGAAATCCGTGTCCGAAACAAAAACAAGGAGGAAGTGCGCCTGCAACGCAGCAGCTGCGACAATTATCACGGACTCTGCTGTGCTCTCTTCTTACTTTCGCAGGCAGCGAGCGTATTGCGAAATATGCGACTTTGCTTAATACTTTTGTTTAATTATACGCACGCACACACACACACACACACACGACTAGCCAAGGCACTTTTCCGTAACGAAGGCAACAAATATGAATTTTCTCCTTCAACGACGTTCTGCCAGAGGCGCCACCTTAACCAATGCCATTTACACGCGCTGTTCGCCTGCGTTCTTGTGCTCCGGTTCGGATATGGTCGGCGGAAGTGTGCAAAATTTAATTTTATTATAATTATTGCGCCGCGAACGCGTCGTTCTGTTGCTTCGTTTTCAGAGTGGCCGTTAGGTGGGTGGTTTCAAAATTCCATCAGATAGGGATCGACGTACTAAAATATACCATAAACGCGTCCATATGGCGTTATTACTAACAGCCTCAGACGACAGAAAAATACTAGAAAGTGGTATGACGTTGCCAGATTTTAAAATGTTACCCTGGCAAATAATAATTGAATTCAAACAAACAATTCATGTTGATATTTTTGTTTTTACCAAATGCAGCACTTCCCGAAAGAGTTATATTCAGGTGCTGACGATCTGTATAAAACCTATGTATGTATTTATGCTACAAAGTTATAAAACCATTCTCCGTTCCCAACGACCGCCCTGATCTTGGCCCAAATTTAACTGTTATAAACTGTCATAAATTGGTGGAGAACATTGCTGAAAGGTGGTAGACATTGCTAGTTTAAGCCAAGATTCAAATAAATTTCTGTTAAAAACACAAACAATTCAAAAATTATAAATTCTAATTTTATTTAATACATCACTAATCTGGAAGAGTTTTTAGCGGGCGTTGATGAGCTATGCCAAAAACCCCGACTTGTTATAGATAACACCGTCATGGTCTGCAGACCATTATAGCCATGATCTTGACCCAAATTTTTACCCTTTGAATCGCCTACCAACACTTGTTGCTTTCACCTTTCTTTCGCCCAAGCATCATTTCTTTTTAGCCAAAAAGTCGACACGACCGAAAAGAATGAAAAATAAGACAAAGAACGGAAACCTTAGGTGCATCGTGCCAAATTGTGCCGAAAGTGGACACCAGGACAAGCGTTCCATGTTTAAGTTTCCGGTTAATCCGGTTATCCGGGTCAAGTGGATGGAGAACATTGGCCTCGCCAAACATGAGAATCTGTACAATCGTCGGGTGTGCCGTCGCCACTTTGAGACGCAGTGCTTCGGCAAGGCCAAGGTGTTCTCCTGGGCAGTTCCCACGCTTTTTTTGGGTGAGCTACGAGTGAAAAGGGGATCTTTTCTAGTCCGTTCTAGTCTAACGCTCATCGCTTAGCAGGTGAAAACGAGGTGCAGCACCATTGTGTACCGACGATAAGGAAGTCCTTCATCCGCAAATGCATCGTCAGAAACTGCTCTTCACGCTCTCCGCCCGACAGACTACACTTCTTTCCCTCGGATCCGCAGCACCGGCAAGAGTGGCTCGACATATGCCAACTCAAGGGCAAGGACAACAAGTGGCTGTTCATCTGCGGCAGGCATTTCCGCAGGAGCCTCCTGCCCAACAGGAACAGCAATCTGCCAAAGGACTGCAAGCCCGAGTTCTTCTTGGGCCTGGCGGAGGAGGAGGAGGATCCACTGGAAAGGGGCATTAAGAGTGAGTTTGAACCCCTGAAGAAGCTGTGCAAAAGTGAGGACGAGGGCATCGACGAGGATAACTTCAAGGAGACTAACGCACACGGATCCTGCGGCAAATGCCAGGACCTGGAAGAACAGTTGGCCGCTGCCCGCCTTCGTATCAAGGAGCTGGAGGAGAAGAGGCAGAACAGCGACGAGGAGGAGGAGGAGGAGGAGTACATCATCATGCTAATGAAATGAGCGACGACACAGGCTTCTCTTTGAAAGCTTACGAGTACCTTTATTCTAGTGCATCACCAGTTCCAGCTGCATCAGCCGCCGGTTGGTGTCGTAGGGCAGGCGATACGGCATAGTGGCCGCCATGTTGGACAGCGCCCTGGCCCGCTCCCGTAGGGAGTTCATCATCTGGCCACCGTTCCCACCCTCCGCCTTCACCTTCTTGTACTGGCTGTGGGTGATCTCCATGGCTGCCACTATGACGTCGGGCACCACCTTAATCACCTCCCCGCTGAGCCGCTTCACATTGGCCAGACAAAACTCCACGTCGTCGCTGGTGCTGGGCATGAGTCGGGTGCGCTGCAACTGCTCCAGGGCCGCCCCAAGCTGGCCCTCATGGAAAAAGTTGAAGAAGATGAGCAGATCATGCAGCAGCACGAAGCTGCTCCTCATCTTGGGCTCCACCTCGATGCTATCGCTGGCCAAAAGCCGGCTAAAGCGCCGAGCCTCTGGGCCAAGACGCGCGCGCAACGATCCCTCCTGCATGGGCAGCTGCACCACTTGGGCTAGGAGAATGGATAGGTGCTTCAGGGCCAGATTGTACTGGCCAGCCATGTCGTAGAGACGCACGGCCATCTCAAAGTTGCCGCGCGAGGCCAACTCATCGGCCACCAGGCCGGCCATGGTGCGGGTGTCGAACTCCGGGCAGTCGAACTGGCGGAAGAGGCCACTGAAAATTAGAGAGAGATTAGACTTAGGAAGTTAGCTAATAAAAATTCATAAACAAGTAAGAAAGCTACAGTCGACTGTGCTCGACTGTGAGATACCCGATACCACTAAGCAAGAAATATATAGAGGCGTCAAACAGCAGAAAAAGTGCTATCAGAGAGAACCTATATAATCTATATATAAGTTGCTCTATGATCTGCGACTGAAAATCGGTTTGTTGTTGTGCTGGCTTTCGAACGAATGCTTCGAACTCGAAAAGCCGAACGCTTTCTGGGGTGCTAGACATTTCGTTCGGCTGCTCTGGGGTTCCAGGCTCAGCCGTTTGGTTGATAGCACTTTTTCTGCTGTTTGACGCCTCTATATATTTCTTGCTTAGTGCCGGTACCTAAACGTTTGCGCTTCCCACTAAAAGGCAATTTAAAATTGTACATACATTATAATAGTCTACTTCGATACTTCTTAAAATAAATCGCCTCTCGAATTAGCTCCCGACCTAAACAATTTAATGTCATACTTGAATATGAATGATACATTTTATAGGAACACATAAAAACCCGATCGATCGGCGTCAAAAAATGAATTGTTATTTTTTGTCACTTCTTGCTATATTCTTTTGTAATTTCTTCTGCAGTTGGCGCCAATATATCGCACGGCCAAGGCTCGAATGCGCCACCTGTCGGCTACAGCTTGCAACAGCAGTGCCTTAGGGCGGTGTGTTAAAATTCTAACCTTATTGCTAGTATCTCCCATGTTTATCATCCGATTTAACTGAAATTTTCAGGAAACGTCCGCTCTATTTTATTCATTTATTGTATCTATTAACTTTAACCCGAAAATAACGAGTATAGCTTCTTTAACGTTTTTTATGATTTTTGAGGGCGCAAGTGGGCGTGGCCAAATTTTAAAACAAACTTAATCTGCGTGCAACAGATTCCAGTGTTGTCACCAAATTTGGTAACTCTAGCTCTTATAGTCTCTGAGATCTGTAGCGTTTGAAAGAACTTTAAATAAAATTATATTAAAAACTCACCCTTGAACCTCATCTGGGTCACCCTCCACCTGCCGCGAGCCGAATATCAGGTCGAATCTGGAGGTGTCCAAGACCCCACTGTCCACCACCAGATCGCAGACGCAGGCCAGGAACATGTTGCGTCCCCTCGGATCCCTCAGGCAGCGCAGCGTGTAGTAATAGTGCAGGGCCTCCGTGGTGTCCGTGCGCTCGAATCGCTGCACATAGTGTCGAATGAGACGGGATAGGTTCAGCCGTCGCAGGGGCTGCGGATCGACGATATCAATGGAGAGCAGGGGCTGCGACACGCTGCGAGCTCCGCCCAGCAGGCCCAGCTCGTGCAGGGCAATGGCCATGTGGGCGGCATGGACACGAGTGCTGTCCCGTCTCGCCATGAACTCAATGGAGGCCTCAAACTGCCCGGTGAGGGCCAAAGTCTGAAAGTACAGATACGGCTGTTGGCTGGCATTGAAGTACTTCTCGCCGTACTTCTCCAGAATCAAAGTCTGAAGCTGGCCATAGCCCACAGAGTCTCCCGGCCGGAGCATGGACAGGCGGATCCACAGGAAGTCATCAATGGTCTTGGCCACCTCGCCGTGCACCTCGTTGACGTCGCAGCCCAGGAGAATGCAGTAGACGGCCTTCTTGTAGGCATCCGTCGAGTTGCGTATCTTGTTGGCATACTGCAGCCTCAGCTGGCTCTCTATCCGGGAATTGCTCTCACCCGCACTCGCCCGATCCTCGATGAGCTGTGCGAAATCATCGTGACTGGCGCCCGCCTCCCGCAGGAACTTCACAGCCGTCTCTGTGGAGCCGCAGCGCAGGCAGTAATAGACCAGCGGCCACAGGGGCTTCCCCCCCACCGTGTCCACCAGGCCAATGGTCTGCTGCGGACCATTGAAGGTTTTGCACACAAAGGCCAGCACCAGCTGGAGGCTGGCATGGCAGCCTACAAGGAGGCCCTCTAGCTGCGACGACATGTACAGCTTGTAGGCCCGCTCCAAGTAGGATTTGGCATGGGCCACAAACTCTGGCCGCTGCTGACGGCTCTTGATCGGATCACAGTGCATGGGCTCGGCCACCTGGGTGACGCAGGCCAGCAGAGTCCACATGTCCGTGAGCAGCGGATCTTTGAAGCTACTGCTGGCCAGCTGGGCGAACTTTTGCACGAGATTCGGACGGTGGCTGCCCTTGAGCAGCAGTTCGTTGTACTGACGCATCTCCTGGGCGTACAGCAGTTCCATGCGATCGAGGCTGGAGCGCGGCTGGCAGTGCTGGTTCAAGACGGTGGGCTCGGGCAGGCGCTGCAGGTCAATGAAGTTCTGCGAGGGAGCCACCAAGGCGTCCAGCAGCCGGGTCTTCTCCTCGTTCCACGCACTGTTCATGTTGGCCCACTTTTGCTTGCTCACCGAGTCGCTAATCTGCAGAGGTTTCGGGAAAGGTAACATTAAACATTAAACATTAAACATTACCCACATTCTTGTTGGTGTCCTCGATCACCGAGAGAATGGCGTTCTCTCGCTCGCTCTTCAGGAAGGTGCACACATCCGTGTCGGCCTTGACCACGTCCAGGGGCTCGAAGGTCTTCCGGGCACTCAGCGCCTCCAGCTTCTGGTTCAGCTTGGGCAGGTCCACGCCCTTGGAGCCCAGCAAGATGTGCCTGTTCCAAAGACATCCCGGGTTAATACAGATATCTCCATAAAAGATTGTTTGTTTACTCACGCCTGGATCTCTTTCCCGCCCGTTTGGGTGACGCGCGCGTGCAGCTCATTGGTGGCCTGGAGGACCTGCTGGAGCGTCCTCTCCACCCGCGGCAGTTCGCAGTCCGCCTTCGCCTCATTGGTCAGATTCTGGGCTCGTTGCAGCAGCGTGCTTAGGTCCATTTTATCAATATTAATAAATACAAATTAAATAGCCGGAAAAGTGCAGTGTGCTCGCCAGATTTTCCGACCATAATGCCGAAATTCGACAGAAAAAGGGGCGAATTTTTAACCGAGGTTTCAAACCTTGGTGCGCAACTTTGATGGGAATTCGCTTCACTCATTCTTTAAATTAAGAAAACTGCGGCGAACTCTAGCTTAAGATATTTAAATATTTAGAGAGCAAGATATGTTTGTTAAATGCTTCAGATACAATGGAAATTTTACTTATACGTAACATTTTATGCTTTTTGAAGCTTTAATCTGAATTTTGCGGTTTTTGATTGACTTAAGACAAATAACATGTGCCTTTTATAACAATATCATTTCAATGTAATAATAAATAAAAAAATAATTAATATTACCCGAGAATCCTTGAGCTGATTATTTAAGATCATATGGTACATCAATAAATTAAAACCACAAATTATGTAGCGACAAATAGATAGGCACATAAATGTAGTTTAAAACTGAAAAAAAAACTGCTTATCTTCATACTACAACTTTTTAAATTTTAGAAAACAAAGGAAGTTATGGGCATTTTCAGCTAAAGGTCAACCAAGCCCTGAAAACTAAAATGTTGATTATCATCGTATTTTTGTGTGTATATTTATAACGACACTTCAAATCTAAATCAAATTTGTCATAATTGTCAATTACATATTCATTCCATATCCTAGTGTTTTCATTCGAAAATCGGACTGAAATTCAATTAAAGCAACAAATTTGAAATTTCATTACTCTCATTACTTGGATAACAGTGATAACTATCTAAAGATCCTTAATATAATAATGTATTAATATTACAATTTGAAGATTTTGAAAAAATTAAAAATAACAAATGGAGAACAGTTTTACTGATAAGAAAATCTATTCTTGTTATTTTTAGAGTATTTGATTTATGTGTCCACGACAAAGTTCATTTGAATTATTCGCAAATAAAAATTCGTAAAGCTATATTATATTATGTATTGATCGACTTGTCCAAAATGACTCATTCTGCCTTTTACATTCATTTTCGGTTGGCAAAATACATATTAAAATTAATTGTGAAATCAAAATAAACGTATTATCAGTTTCTAGAATTCTTAAGTCGAGAATATTAAATTAGAGCAGTTTCTTTGGAATTCCTTAAATATTACTGAATTTTGGAAATAAACCTCTGATTGATAAGAGCAAGAGCCCCATAAATTCGGACTGATTGTTGGACCAGCTATTAGTTTTGACTTTCACTCAAATCGAGAACTTCAGCATCAAGATGAATCCAGCAATATACTTGAGGTGAGCTACAAATTTGCTTTAATCGACGCAACGCATAATCCTTTATATCTTCTCAGCTGCCTGGTGGTCATTGTCGGAAGTCTTGTGTGGACGGCCAGCGCTGCGCCAGCGCAAGGAGACAATGAGTTCAACTCTGAATTGGCACGATTGAAAAATATCTACAGTAAAGAGTCACCTGACCAATTCGCCAAGGCTAGGAATGTCCCTAAACTAACGAACTTCTATGAGAAGTACTCCAATCAGCTTCAGATGACACCCGAGGAGCGACTTAAAGCCGATGATGCGATCAGACAATACAAGGAGCAACAGGCCAATCTACCCATGGTGGAAGGTGTGCCTGCCCAAGGTTTCTGGGATTTTATAATTTCTTTTGTTGCAGAAGTCATAGGCAAGGCGATTGGAGCCTAGAACTAAGTACATTCTATCTGAAATAGAGTTAAAAAACATTAAACGCCATTAGACAACAGCATGTAACAACAACACATATATATTCTCAATAAACTCCATATTTAATATCTGCAGAAAATCAAGGTTTTATTCTTACTTTAGGGCTTGTGTGCACTTTTTCTATCAAATCTTCTTATTGATATCTAGGAACAGAATAAGTCGTATTTCAAGAAAATATGAAGATATTCATAGGAAAACGTGAAATAAAAAACACATGGAAATCTCTTACAAATCTGAAAAAGGTTTGTAAAATAAATAAAATATATACATATATTTAAAAATAACTTTTATTAATTGAAAGCTATATTATAATAATCTCGTTGAAAACTTTTAAATCAATCGCTTCATTTCGCAGACTTTCGTAATTTTCAAGCTGATGTCAAACAAGACATCTATTTTCTTAACCGTTTGCGTTGCATTGTTTTCTAAGAATAATTTTGAAACGAAAAGTCCCCAAAGCTTGTAATTTAGAATACAAATATTACTGGTATGATGCATTGATCGTGCAAAAAAACATTTCAGAAAATGTTTATTATACCCTTGCAGAGGGTATTATAATTTTGCCATGATATTTGCAACGCAGTGAAGGAGGCATCTCCGACCCCATAAAGTATATATATTCTTGATCAGCATCACCAGCCGAGTCGATCTAGCCATGTCCGTCTGTCTGTCTGTCCGTCTGTCGGTTTCTACGCGAACTAGTCAGCATAGTCTTATTTCTTTAGCACGCAGTATATATGTCGGAATGACGGAAATCGGACTACTATATCCTATAGCTGCCATAGGACTGATGGCGAAATTAATGTAAACAAAATTTTAACTTCTCTGTTTTTCAACGTATTTCTATAAAATTTGAGATATAGCAGTTTTTTATAGTTATAGAATTACGGTTTTAATTTCATTAAGATCGGACCACTATATCATATAGCTGCATAGAAGCGATCGGTCCATTTATATGAAAATGAAAAATTTTACATGTAAAATGTAAAATGTACAAAATTCGATGTTTTTTCAACATTACTAAAATGGTTCGATTTTCAATGATCCAATTGCAGACTGCAAGGGTATACCAGCTTCGGT
>VNJO01005903.1:0-34677 GCA_008042535.1 Drosophila tani | reverse complement strand
GCGAAATGATTATGCTTGATTATTTGGGGAGGGGGGGTTTCTGGACAACGATTACGTAATCATTTCATATCAATATATGTACATATACATATGTTAAAAAATATATATTTTTATGAATTTATGGGGAAACAAAATGTTTATGATTACGTAATCATAGGGGAGGGGGTTTCTCCAATGATTACTCTTGATTACATAGGGGGGGAGGGGGTCGAAAATCATCAAAATCGTGATAACGTAATATATGGACAGCCCCTTACCACAGTTTCGATATAACTCATGGTACGGGACATTATACCCTTGAGCCAATGTACCATTGGGATGACCCCGATCCCAGTCAGCTGCCCTGTCTTCTCCTTGCTCAGGTATTATTCTTAAGAGTTATATTTGAATTGTAATGACTTGGAGATTTGTCATCCGGATTCTTCTATCCATTGTCTGTAGGCCGCAGCCCTAGAACCGCCTCTAAGCTATCAGGGAACGCTTTAAGAGGGTATGGTTATGTTAGTCAGCTTCCAGTACCCATAAAAGCTTAAAAGAGTACCCATAAAGGCTTGAATGAAAACGAATGCGTTGTTATATCATATATGTATGTATATTAATTAAATAATTAAATTAAGTTTTGAGGGACATACATTTACATCCTAGCAAAATTATACACTAATAACTACACGTTATATATATCCGATATCGAGATGCTGAGTTATAATATTTTTTGTTTGCAAACAACTACACGAATACACACGTATCAACAGCAGCACTTTTCTATTATCATCTCATCTCTCTCAATCTCAATCTCGACTCGCTCCTCCGGACCTGGCCAGGCGATATCCTTGAGGATTCCCAGCAGATCTGGAGGCTAGAATCGGGAGAGAGTTCGACCTCTCTCTCCGTCTCTTATGTAGCACACGACGTTATAATTATGTATGTGAGAAAGTTTAGTATACAAATTGGTGTGCACAGTGCACCCGATGATTCCTAACACCAAGCTGTGTGTGGATGGTGTGTGTGTGGTGTGTGTGTGTGGTAATATAGTCGGTTTGCGTGCTTCTCTACAGCTTTTAGTTCGCTTCGCTTGGTTTTTTGTTGTTTTGTTTGTAGCATTTATGTTGTTTGGATTTCGTTTTGCTTCTTGGTTTTTCGTTTTTATTTATTTAATATATATATTTTAAATTAAGATTACGATAAAAACCTAATTATTTATCTTGTCATTTACGCCTTAAGTTCGATACATGTATAAAATAAACGTGAAGCAGCAGCACTTCCAGCAAATAATACAATTAACATAAAGAAATTACAGCAATTACAGGGGTTACAGGGGGGGTGTTGTTCCAATCTTGTTATATATATATATTCATTATGTATGTATATATATATGCATATTTATATATTTATATCACCTAATTTGATTTTATTTGTTAATTGTTTTGTTTTCTTTCTTTCTTTCTTCTTCAATTAAAGTCGAAGTCGAAAGCAAAGTCGAAACAAAATTCGAAATACGAAATGCAGTGCTGCCACTTGCATGCGAAATGCAGTGCTGCCACTTGCATGCGAAATGCAGTGCTGCCACTTGCATGCGAAATGCAGTGCTGCCACTTACATGCGCATGTGTGTGTGTGTGTGTGTGCCTTGTAACATTGCGTAAAAAAACGAAAAAAAATACATTGGAAATTTACATAATAGTTAAGTATGTACAATATTGTTTTAATGTTCCATTCGTCAACTCATCCTTGCATCCTTGCTCATCCTTTGCTGCTACATTCGGTATATATAGGTAAATCGTATTGGGGGCTTTACTGTTTGCTTTTTTTCTTTTTTTTCTTTGCTGTTTTGAGTTCTGTCTGCTGCACACATTGTTGTTGTTGTTGTAATATGTAGGGGGTATTATTAATTAGTAAGTGGTAGAATCCTTTTAAAAACTATTCATCATACATCATCATACATCATCTCATGTTATGTTAATGTTACTGTTAATTTATGCATTTATTCTCTATATATATATATATTTGTAATATACGATAAACCATAGCGTGCGTTATGCATATATGTATGTATGTTTTAGTTACTTATTCCTCCGACTCCTTGCTTCTTACTTCTCCTCTTGCTTCTCTTTGTTCCTCTTTCGTCTGTTTCTGTCATATCCTTTATCCTTCATCCTTCCTCGAATTAGTTATTAAATTTAATACAATAAGTATGCTGTGTGCTTGAATTTCGCTTATCCTCCTCCTTATTCTTCTTTGTTATGTCTCGATAATATATAATAACCGATCGATCGATCGATTGGCTTTTGTTTCCGTTTTCCCACAGCCAGCAAGCAGCTCACTTCCGTTTCCGTTTCCGCTTTTGCGTAATGTTTCTTGCTTGCCTGCTGCTGCTGCTGCAATTGCTTAATGCCTAGTTTAGGTTTTAGTTTAGTTTAGTTTAGTTCCTCGTATTTACTACTTTTACTTTTTAGATTTGAGTGTGAAAAAATATACAGTTGTTATTGTATAGACGTCTTGCATCCCATCCTGCTCCCTCTGCTCTCGTTATCCTTCCTTCCGGCGCCCCTTAAGTAAATTTACATGCTCTCTGATTCGATTCCAACTCCCGCTCAGTCGACTGCCCCTCGGGGTGTGCGTGGCCAGTAGTAGGACGCTGGCATCATTGTCGTATACTACGCAACGGCGGTCGTTGTTCCTGCATTAGTTGGCGGCGGTGCCGCTGGCTGGGCCACAGCCGCTGGAGCAGCATTGCTCGTTGCCGACGAAGGTGGAGGCGGGGCAACCGAAGAAGAAGCCGCCGCTGCCGCCGCAGCTGCTGCCGCCGCTGCTGCTGCCGCCGCTGCACTGGCATTGCTCAAGGCAGCAGCAGCAGCCACGGCGGCCACCTTGCTGCTCACCTGCTGCTGCTCACTGGCCACTGCTGCTCCTCCTCCTGCTGCTGTCATCGTGGACTGACTGCTGGAGGCACTGCTCTGGCTGTGACTGTGACTGCTGCTGTTGGTGGTGCTGTTGTTGGTCTGATTGCTGCTGACGGTGCCGCAGCTGTTGCTGTTGGTGCTGCTGTTGCTTACGTCATTAAAGGTGGCTGCCGGCGGCAGCTGTTGGCTGCTGTTGCTGTTCTCGTCGTTGACCACGACAGGCTTCGTTGTGCCCGTCTCTGAGGAGTTACTCCCTTCCGCAACCGGAGCAGCTTCTGGTTCCGATTTCACACTGCCCGAAGCTAGCTTCTCCCCTCCCCCAGAGACCTGAGACTGCGTCTGCAGCCTTTGCAGGTGATGCTGCTGCTGGCGCTGCTGCAGCAGCCGGAACTCCACCGAGTGAATGGGCCCAGTCCCTCGTGAAACTTGATAAAGCACACGCGAGATAATCAAAGCCACCTGCTGGTCGAGAATGTGCGACATGACCAGGCCAAGCAGGCGCTGTTCCTGCTGCATAAACAGCGACCTATTGTCCGGATGCTTGGCCAAATGGAGCAGAGTCCCGGCCGCCCGCCGCAGCATGTCCAAACTCGTGCCCATCGAGTCGGGATTCTCGCGCAGATAGTTAATCCCATGCTGATTGGCCACACCCAAGGCCGTCTGCTCGGCCTGCTCGATGAAGGCCACCAGATAGGAGATGCACGGCGACTGCAAAGCGACAGTGCGCGCCATAGCGCTATCGGCGGCGGCCAGGTAATGCAGCAGATTCACCGAGAACTCGCGCAGCACCTGATCCTCATTCCGGCACAAGTGCCGCGTGAGCACCGCGCACAGCTTCTCCAGCCGCGAGAATGGCGGGGTGGCAATAACCAAATCCACATTGGCGTCCGTCACGCACAGCTTGCAGAGAGCCTCCAGAGCCAGGCGCTGCGGCGACAACGCCGTGTTGGGGCCACACGACGGGAAGGGATCCTGGCCATGGGCACTGGGACACACGGCCCAGTGCAGCAGGCCATCAATCAAAGGTCTTGCAATGAGCTCGTCATAGCGCGACAGCTCCAAATGCCCCGCTATATTGGCCATGGCCACCAGCATGTTCTCCCTTATGGTAATGAGGTAATCCCACCACCACTCCCTCTCCCCCTGCAGCGAGCTGCACGAATCACTAAAGTCCGTGTCCTCCTCGCGATCATAGTTCCGCGTCTTGGGCGTGCGCCGTAAGTGATCGTGATTGAGGAGCAGCAGGCGCCCGAGCACCGCCAGGAAGCGGGTGGACTTGGCCAGCACCGTCTCGTTGCCGGGCACAAAGGTCAGGTTGCGGAAGATGTTGGACAGGGCAATGCAGCGACGCGCCAGCGAGTCCTGGCTTTCGTTCACGAGATGCAGCGATGCCTCGTCGCGGGTGTAGCACTCGTCCTCGTAGCTAGAGTCACGCCGCCGCTGCAGCACATGCGCCGCATCCTTGGCGGTCTTTCGGGGATCAAAGGAGGTGGTGGTGGAGGCGGAGGCGGAGGAGGAGGCGGAGGCGGAGGCAGAGGCGGAGGCGGAGGCGGAGGCGGAGGCGGAGGCGGAGGCGGAGGCGGAGGCGGAGGCGGAGGCGGAGGAGGAGGATGAGGACGAGGCCACGCCATTGGTCAGACGTTGCTGCTGCTGCTGCTGCTGCTGCTGCTGCTGCTGCTGCTGCTGCTGCTGCTGATCTGACTCAATCTCCATGTCAATGGCCCGGCAATCGCTGTCGTTGCCCGTGACTGGCTCCTTCTTTACCTCCGGCTCCTCCAGCTTGGACTTCTTGCCCTCGGCACAGCTGCTGCTGTTGCTCACCAGGCGCCGCTTCTTGCTGAACTCCTCCTCCTGCTTAATCTCCTCCTGCTTCTTGGCCGCCGATTTCTTCTTCTCCGAGCGAACGTAGCGTGCAAATGGAATGTTTACAATCTCCGACTTGAAGACATCAATAATCCCATCGAGGGGATCCGGTTCGGTGAAGCCATACGTCCAGGCATCGCTGCCCACGGGCTCCAGCTGCTCGTACAGCCGATTGGTGTCTATGTCCCACGCCTTCTGGCGCTCGTCCACAAAGATGTCATGGTCGGCGGTCTGGATCCTCACAGGGACACCCTTGCGCGTGACCATCGTGTAGTTGGGGGTGAAGGAGAGGAGGAGGGAGCGCTCCTCTGGATTCGGTTGGACCCTCACCTGACCCAGATCGATGCCCTCGTCGGCTTCCTCCTCCTCCGAGTCCGAGGTGCCACCCTTGGTGCCACCGCGACCGCGATCCATGTTCTCGTAGTGCCGCCGCCGGTTGTAGCTGCTGATGCTGCGCACACAACGCGACTGTCGTTGGCGCCTTTGCTTGTCGCACATCATCACTGTGCCGCTGTCCGCGTCGTCATCCGCCGCTGGCACCTCCTCGGGCTGCTGCTCCTCGCCTCCTTCCCGTTCCCTTTCGTCAAACATCTCGGCGAGATTCTTTTGAAAGTGCTCTAGGAGCAGGGTGAGCAGCCCGGGCAGGTTCGAGATGCCAAAGAACTGCACTGTGGAGTCGTCAAAGAGGAGAACATTGAGCACGTCCAGCGCCCAGGTGCACTCGGTGAGCAGGCCCGAGCGCATGGCCATGAATATCCGCCATGGATCCACCGGGCACACGTCCGCCTTGGTCAGGCGCTTCCTCCGATACAGCACTGGGGTGGTGGACTCGACGCTGTCGTGGGGAAAGATCAGTTCCTTCTTCACCAGCTGGGCTCCGGGTCCTCCGCCGCCGCCCGGATTAACAGGCGCAGGCACTGGTCCGTAGGTGCCGGGTGCCTGCTGCTGGTTGGGCGGCATCTGGTGAGGATGCTGCGGGTGCTGATGCGGATGCGGGTGCTGATGCGGATGCGGATGCTGATGTGGATGCTGCTGATGCGGATGCTGCTGATGGGGCGGCGGCTGCTGCGGGTGCTGCTGCAGCGGCTGCGGCTGCATTGGCTGCATTGGCTGCTTTTGCGGCACCATCATGCCGCCGCCGGGTGGCCCTCCTCCTGGCTGGCCCACCCCTGGCTGACCCACCTGCGAGGGTGGCGGTGGCATGGCATACGGTGGCTTCACCACCATTCCCCCCGGAGGCATTCCTGGCTGCGCTTGCTGCGGCGGCGGTGGCTGCTGCTGCACCGGCTGCACCTGTTGCTGTGGCTGCTGCTGCTGCTGCTGCGGCGGCATTCCGGGCATCCGCTGCTGCTGCTGCCCCTGGCCCGGACCCGAGGGCGGGCGCAATGGTGAACCGGGTGGAGCAATGCCAGGTTGCGCCGGCTGCCCGGCATTCATCTGTGCCCATTGGGGTGGCGCCTGCGGCTGGGGCTGTCCTGGAGGACCCGGCACCTGTTGGTAAGGCGGCTGTTGCTGCTGCTGTTGTTGTTGCTGCTGCTGCTGCTGTTGCTGCTGCGGCGGCGGTGGACCCTGCTGTGGGGGATAGCGATGCTGATCCCACTGGGCCACGCCCGCCGGCGGCTGAAGGGGCGGGCCATGGGGAGGCCCGCCCGGCGGAGGCGCTGCTCCGCGTGGGGGAGCACTACCCCAGGTCTGCGGGGGGGCGGGCGAGGTCGGATACTGAGGCCGATACTGCTGGTTGCCGCCTTGCCAAGCACCTGAGGATTGAGAAGAGGATATAAGAGCTATGCAACGATAAGGTTGTGGAGGCTCGAAAATCTACCAGCATGAGAAGGGAGGCTTAAAAGTCTACCAGCATAAGAAGGGAGGCTCAAAAGTCTACCAGCCATATCTGTCTTCAGAGGATTACTTACCATAAATCTGAGGCCTGGCATTGTAGCCTGGATAGGGCTGCGGCGAGTCTTTGATAAAGTCCGGATGCCTTCGTGGCTGTGGACTCTGCAAGAGGCAATCGAAGGTGTAAGCTTTACTTGGCTTCACTTTACTCCTGGCTCCTTCCACTTACCTGATCTGGCGGCGGTTGGTAGTAGTCCTGCTGTGCCGGCCTGCCCGTGGGATAGGCGCTGCTGGGTGGCGCTCCGCCTGGAGCTCCGCTCGTGGGCGGCCCACCTGCCACTGCCTGCGCCGGCGGCTGTGGTGCTCCCGGCGGTGGCTGGCTGTAGGGTCGATTGCCATACGGACCGTACTGGTTGGCGCCAGTTGGGGGACTGTGAAAGAGCAATGGAACAATGGGAATTAGTGGGAAGTATCAAGAAGAAGAATCAAGCTCAGTCCAGTGATTCCAACTCGGACCGTTACAGTACAGAGGAGGTGAGGAGGAGTCTGGTGTCTGGTGTGTGGTGTGTGGTGTCTGGTCTTTGGGATAAATTGGCTTGCACTCACGCTTCCCCCTCCGGCCCGTAGGGAGGGTACATGTTGCGGTTCTGCGGCGGCGGATACTGTCCTGGACCCTGTCCAAATGGCTGGCCGGGTGGCCCAGTGGCATTGTACTGATCGCTCGAGCCGTACTGCCCGTAAGCGCCCGGCTGTGATGGATAGGGTGAGCCTGCAAATAGGAATGAGCACAAAGGGATTATAATAACTCAGGTTAGGGAGCGGAATATAGGAAATATATGTACGGAGGAGAGCCGCTCTCCGTACAGTCAGCTCTTTGTCACTCAAAAGGCGACTTATTAATTAGATAATATAAAAGACTAGACTAATTTAAAGCATAAGGGGAAGCTGTAAAGCAATTCATTTATTGAATTGAGATTAAAATAAAATGTAAATGAGTTCTTATAATGCAATACATGTAATAAGAAATAGAACGAAGTTGCTAGATATGTTTTATAATATTAAATAATAAATATCACTAAAAAAATAGCCAGAAATACAAATCTAAAAAGGGCCTAGATTTAGCCAAAAAATTTAACCGCGCTGCTTCGTTGCTTACACTCTGTGCATACTGTGCTTGTGTCGGCAGAGGCCGGACATAGAAATTAGCTGACTTGCTGTTAGACTTCAGAGCCTCCAAAACCTTCTTAAGCTGGTAGACTTTTGAGCCTCCCAAAATCCTTCTCAAGCTGGTAGACTTTTGAGCCTCCCAAAACCCTTCTCATGCTGGTAGACTTTCGAGCCTCCACAACCTTATCGTTGCATGCAGAATTTCTAGCATACTTCTCGACTAACTCGAACTAACTAGAAGATTTCTACTTCGCTCTGGTCTCTCCCGCAGGTACCAACGATCTACCGAGAAGGACACATTCGGCCGCGAGCACCGGTTTTCCGAACACAAGGCGTTACCCATTTTATTTCACAATTTAAAATGTTTGTAAATATAAACTAATAGTCTTTTTACATTAACGTGAGTTAACTATCGATATCTGAGTTAACTCAATAACTCAAAATTAGCGTTAACACTATAAGATACATTATAAATCTCGTGTGTTATACTCTCTCTTTCAACAACCACAACTGATTCAAATAAATTTCTGGTATGAATCCTGGCCAACCCTGGAGCTATCTCAGCAACGTCAGACCGTCACGGGCTTAGGGCAGCACTGTTTTTAAGCTTGAAGCATTAGAATTGGCTAAATATAATGTTGTTAGGGAAATTAAAAGTTGCCCTACAATGGGTAATTGGAATCTAATAATTTTTCAGCTAAAAATACAACCCATAACCCAATTCCAATGACTAAATGTATAAAATATCATGAAACAAACCATACAAACTAGTCTTTAGTAGTTACGTTTAGTTTATAGTTAGTATCAGGCGTTTTGGAGTGAGTGCAGCATTATACCAATCAAGCAGTTAATATTCTAATGACATTACAACTAGTTAGGAACACACATTAATCGTATTAATCGTATCGAAAAGGCAACAGAAGATCGAACAAAAGACGCTGGAGGCACAGGAAAGGAGCACGACGTTTTTATGAGAAATAGAAGACAGAAAGAAAGAGATGATGGAGGGAACAAAATAAAAGATGATTATACCTGGCGTTCTAGACACAACAGGCGTTGGGTAACCAGAGCCACCCGGCGGATAAGGTGCTCCGGCGGCGGTGGGTCGCACATGCTGCTGCTGCTGCTGCTGCTGCTGCGGCGATGGCGGCGGCTGCTGCTGCTGCACCGGACCAGGCCCATGTTGTTGTGGTGCTGGCGGTGGCTGCGACTGCTGCCCCCCCGGCTGTTGCTGCTGCTGCTGTGGTGGCGGCGGCGGCGCCAGGTGCTGCGGATGCGGATGTGGATGCTGCTGTTGTTGTTGTTGTTGTTGGCCTGCCGTGTGCGGTGAATGGGATGGTGGTGGCGGAACTAGTTGGGGGCCACCACCAACACCAGCAGCAGCAGCAGTTCCAGCACCGGGACCGGGACCGGGACTAGGACCAGGCCCACCACCGCCAGCAATGGGATCCTCAAAGGGATTGCTCACGCTTACATTATCGCCGGCGGCAACAGCGGCGGCGGCGGCGGCTGCAGCGGCGCCTGACGGACGGTTTTTGGATGATTTGATTTGATTTTTGGATGAATCGAAATGGATGAATGAGTCAATGAATCAATCAATCACACAAATGAATTTGAATTTAGTTTGTTGTTTGTTGGTGGTGGTTCGTGGTTGTTGTTGGTGAAGATGGATACATGGAAGCATCGTTGTGGTGATGGTTGGTTGGTGGTTGGTTGTTTGGTGGAGTTATATATATTTTTAGTAGTGCGCCCCACACACAAAGGTTATCAAAAACATAAAAATGAATAAACAAAATAGATACACACATCAAACAAATGAATAATCAACGTAAACTTGTATGAGATAAACACACGTATGTATATAGTATATATGTACAGAAATAGGTAGGATCGAAAGGGAAGCATATCATCTATCTATCAGATAACACAATTTGGCAAATGGTTTAGTATTTAGTATTTATGGTATTATGATGTAGCAGAGAGCGACACAAGACTCCAATCAGTTCTTTACACAAACACTACAGTATAATTCGATTAGCTACCCCGTTATTCAACATAAATCAGAGCTCGTAAATATCAGTATTATTCGTAAAAAAAAGAGTTGAACCTTTCAAAGCATTGTCTTAAAAATATACTCAAGCAGTTTAAGGAGTTTACTAAAGATCTAATACTTTACAATATAGATATTTTCTATAATATTGAATACCAAATATAACTAAAAAAATATCTTAAAATAAAACTTTCAAAAAAAGCCTCGATTTAAGGCCTAAAAATAAAATTTAACCGCACTGCTTCGTTGCCTACACTTCGTGCATACTGTGCTTGTGTCAGCAGAGGCCGGACACAGAAATTTCCTGACTTGCTTGTAGACTTTAGAGCCTCAAAAACTTACTCAAGCTGGTAGACTTTCGAGCCTCCTAAAAATATACTCAAGCAGTATAAGTATAGATTTTATACTTCAAAATATAAAAACTATACTATTGTATCAATTCTGTACTTTCGAGTATTATTTTTATACGAACCCACATCGAAGATTCGATAACATAACGCGTTAGCTTTTCTGTTTGTCGCGTTAGTGATTTTTCTCAAGTTTTGATGCAGATGAGTATCGTTTTTATACTTTCGTAGTATTAAATTAATAAGCATTTTATTATGAAATTTTGAATACTTAAGAGTAGAGAGTTCATGTAACAATAGTATAGTTTGTATGACGACTTTCCCTATCAGAACAGAACACTTGAAATTACTTTCTTTTGGTCTTCGGTAGAGCCTACTCAGCTGAACTTTTCCAGTTACGCTCTTTTTATATCCATTTATAGCAGAGTTCAAACATTCGAATCAAGGTTTATAACTTATATAAAAAAACGCGCTCTCTCGGAGCCAACCCAGTTATTTCGTTTCTGTTGTGACTCTGTTTCGTTCGAAGAGAAAAATGCGACTCTCTCACTTTAGTTAAAAAACTCTCTCGTTCTCTACTGAACGGAACTGCTTTGTTTGTACATTGCAGGAAAAACATGTAAGAGAGGGCAAGACAGATAAAGCACACATATACATGCGCAACAGATCTTTCCCTAAAGGAAGAGGTCTCAAGAGGTCTCAAATTCCTCTCGCACTTAAAGCGAGAACGAAAAGGAATAAGCGAAATTGAGCGGTTTTTTTTTATTCCCCTTTTCAATCTGGTCCACAAGCAAAATTTGTGAACTTTTAGTGGAACGGCAAACATATGTAAATACTATTTAGGATAGGATAGAAAGATCAGACGGCTCGACAGACATCGAGTACACCCAGTGACCGTTTGGTCCATTGTGATGTCGAAATATTAGAAACAGAAGGATTACCGGCCAGCTCTGTTTGGTTGCGGGAGCCCCTGATACCACCCGGTTGAGTCTATAAAGAGCTAAAATCAGTTCGTCGGTCTTTCGAACGAACGTTTCGATCTCGAAAAGCCGAACGCTTTCTGGGGTTCTATACATTTCGTTCGGCTGCTCTGGGGTTCCAGGCTCAGCCGTTTGGTTGATAGCACTTTTTCTGCTGTTTGACGCCTCTATATATTTCTTGCTTAGTGGTAGCAGTGTCCCGTTAAAACTCCTATCAGCATCCTAATCCTGTTCTTTGTGAAGTGTAAGAGCTCGGAGATGCGCTTCGGGTTGTATAAATAATATTTACTTAGCCTAAAACTGTCAGCGAATACCCAGAATTCAAAAGAAACAAAAAGGGATTAACTATCGGTTGACTCTTTGCTCAAAAGGGCCTGCAAATAAGAATAATTTCTTGGACAATCCGAAACGAGCTCTGACTTAAGCATATACTAATTAGATTAGGCTAAGTTTAAGGCAAAAAATTCAACGAAAACTGATTCAACATTACATCAACAGAGTTAACAATACTTTACATATATGGACATATACACTGTACAAAAAAATATAGGGCAGCTAAGCGAATTGTACTGCATTCCGTTTGCAATAACAAAAAACTAAAAAGATCTTGAGCACACTCTGGTTACTGGGTTACTGGGTGAAATATACAAAATAACAGGGAGAGAGAGAGAGAGACTGTTTGCTTACCGGGATGAGGAGTCTGCTGCGGGTTATTCTGGGAGGGCGGACGCTGCATTTGGCCCCCGGTGGCATAGTCCGGCTGCGGCCCGCTAGTACCCGGATACGGACTACCGCCCGGATAGCCGGGATAGCCATCGATCGCTGCATTCGGTGCGGAGCCAGGCGGTGCTGGGAACGAGTCCTGCGAATTTGACGAGCCTGTGGAGTTGGTGGTTCCAGCATCCAAATGGCCACCACCGATTGGTTGCAAGTGGAATTCGGATAAGAGAACATTTAAGTTAAGCATCGAATGTCCATAAAAAAAGAAAGTAATTAACAGAGGAAACCCTTACCTGGCGATGGAACCGACGCTGCCTTGGCCGTCTTCTTTTTGCTGCCAGCCTCCACTTGCTGGATGATCGGCAAGGGATCAATGTCGCCGCGATCAAAGTGACACTCGAAGGTGAGCAGGTTCTTGGTGTAGTGCTTCCGCAGCGTATACGCGGCACTACTGCTCGCCCCAATGCCCAAGAGTCCGGCGATGTCCTTCCAGGTCTTGCTCTTGGTCACCTGGCGGGTGAGAATCGGAGGGAAGAGAATCGGAGGGATATTAATTAAGGGAAATTAAGGAACAAGAAGTTCATGACGATCGCAAAAAGAGAGAATCAAAAGTTTGTTGCGAGCACAAAAACAGAGATTTCGTGTGGATGCAGTTTTTAGTTTTTAGCAATTTAGGAAATTCTAAATTCTAGAAAAGGGAAAAGTATAGACTACGTAAGAAAGAGTAAAGGGAAAACGGGGAGATGGGGTTAGAGGGTATAACCAAGGACATTGGAATCTTCAAGATGAGAAACGCCATACGATATCTTTGCACTTGAGCTGACTCTAGAGCTGGCTCCATGCTCTCTTGAGGCTCTCTTGAGGCTCTCTTGAGGCTCTCTCTTTTGTGCAGTATCCTCAAGCATTCTCTTGCTTCTATATTTAGATTTTTACGCTCTCAACTTTGTGCGAGCCAAGAGATAGAGCTGTAAAACCATCGATAGTGCTCTTACTCGATATTTTCGAGTGTTAGTCCAAACCATCGATAATATTGATACTATCGACAAAATAAAATGGGTTTAAAAAATTTACTTTGCTTAATCAAACCAAATTAAATGGCATAATTTATATAAGATTTTATGTAATAAAAAAAATGAAAAAAATTTTATCACAATTACTGTCTATATAGATTTTATATAAAGATAGTTTTTGATATTAATGATTGGAAATTAAAGAACAATGTTTTGGTCCGTTCCTTAAGAATATACAAATTTTAGATTATATTTATTTGCAAAAACTTGTACATTTTTTACGAATTCACTGCACAACTGCTAACGCGATGTATCGATGGTAAAAAAGAAGAATCGATAGGGACGCGGAGCACAACACCATCGATAATATCGATAGTATCGTCGATAGGTTTACAGCTCTAATTTGTTGCCAGCTGAAAAATAGCTTGCATATTGCAAATCAAATGTATGGCCCTTCGTCATCTTAGCGATTATATTTGGTCTTTGGTATAACTAAGGAACTAAGGGGTCAAAACCAATAAATCAACAAGAATTGAAATGAAAAATAAATGGTTTATTCTTCGAAATACTTCACGTAGCTTCAGGAGCTTATCTTGCAAGATGAAGATGAAGTCAAATCATAAAACATGATCTAAAAATGCATCTATCAGTATTTTAAAAAAAAGAAGAAAGTAAAATCATAAAAAATGATCTAAAAATGCATCTATCGTTCTTTTAAAGAAAGAAAAAGCATAAAACATGATCTAAAAATGCATATATCGTTCTTTTAAAGAAAGAAGAAAGTTAAATCATAAAACATTATCTAAAAATGGATCTTAAAATCATAAACCATGATCTGAAAATGTATCTATCGTTCTTTTAAAGAAAGAAGAAAGTAAAAGCATAGAACATGATCTAAAAATGCATCTATCGTTCTTTTAAAGAACGTAAAATCATAAAACATGATATAAAAAAGCATATATCATTATTTTCAAGAAAGAATAAAAATCATAAAACATGATCTAAAAATGCATCAATCATTCTTTTAAAGAAAGAAGAAAATAAAATCATAAATCATGATCTAAAAATGCTTCTTTCGTTATTTTAAAGAAAGAATAAAGTAAAATCATAAAACATGATCTAAAAATGCATATATAATTATTTTCAAGAAAGAAGAAAGTAAAATCTTAAAACATGATCTGCATTTATTATTCTTTTATAAGGAAAAAAGAAAGTAAAATCATAAAACATGATCTAAAAATGCATCTAACATTCTTTTAAACAGTAAAAAAAAAGACAAGTTAATATAAACCAAGGGAAAGCCTTAAATAAACAAGAGGCAGAAATTTCGAACGACCTCAATGGCGATGCCTTCGCTGAGCTTAGCTTCAGGCCTTGAGTATTAACCAAGTTTCTACGGAACCAAAACGATAAAATGTATAAAAAGATGCTAGTAATTGTAATTAATGAGAATCTGAGAGCGAGCATGCCTGGCACACAGATATACAACTACAGATATTTTGAGATCGAAAATAGGTAAGTAAATAAGGTTAAGATCGGAGTTGTGCTTGACTGGATTCGGCTTAGAGCATGCTATCTAGGGGAAACCAAAGCTGAACAACAACGGATTGGATTGCTTTTCTTTTGCTTTTGCCTGCGCGGGGATGCAGCTACACGAATTTAGACACATGGATATCGTATCGGAGAGGCTGGAGAGGCTGGGTCTCTAAGTAGCTGCTGTTTACGAATCACAATATATATTGTGTCTTTTCTAGTAATGTGAATATATATCTTTCATTTGGTTTTGATTTTGGTTTTTTGGGTTCTGTGTTAACTACGTTGGTGGTGAGAGATGGTGTTCTTTTGGGTTGATTTGGTTTGATTTGGTTTGGTTTTGTTGCTAGTAGTAAGTAAATCTATAAAAGAAGTTAGTAAAAGGAGTTACTACGGCACCTTGCATACCTCGACGAATCCGCCACGTTCTTTTACATAAATATATAACCTATATAAATCGAGTGGCTGTTTTGAGATGGTCGGGCAGGCGGTGATCGGCGTCCGCCGCTCCTCCATGAACGATCGCAGCTTGTCCAGCCACCCTCGCCTATCCGGATTGTCATCCATCTCGTAGAGCTTGCACAGCGAATCCGACTTCTTCGTTGTGGTGATGGTGCTGCGGAAGGGCTCCTGCTGTGGCACCTGGGGCACATGGTTAAACACCTGCTGTTGTGGAGGTTAATTAATCATTAATTCGTTAATTAATTAGGTTTTTAAATGGTTACTTACCGGACTTCCTGTGGGACGCGGCCAGTTGGGCGGTGAACTCATGTCGTACTCCTCGCCGGGGCCACCGCCGCCGCCTGCGCCTGGATGCATCACAACCGGATGCGGGGAGGTGCTGGGCGGTGCTAGGTGACTTTGGCTATAGGGATCATTTTTGCGCGACTTTGGTGTGGTGCACTGAGGATCTTCGCCGGAGGCTGCAAGAAATCCATTATATATTAATTTCCTGATAAGTTTGAGGCCTGTTCCTGGCTCTACTCACCCGCCGAAGCATTCGATAGCGTGCTCTGCTGACTGACTTCGTCCATGGGTGTGCCATCAGGGCCAGTGGTGACCACTGCGGTCACAGCATGCCCCGCCCCCGGTCCCGATGAACTTATGCCATTATCCTGCGAAATATGCTCCGGACCACCGCTTTCCGGTCCACCAGGAGCACCACCCGGTCCCTGTCCCTGTCCCTGCCCTGGTCCTGGCTGACCCCCCTGTAGCATCTGCGACTGCGGTGGCGTCGTGGTGGGCGGACCCATGCTGGTGGGCCCATGCGGCGGTCCCATGTGATGGGGTGGCCCCATCGGCATGCCCGGATGCATGCCAGTCGGCCCATTCCCATAGCCCTGCTGGGGCGGCGTTGGACTTCCACCGTAGCCGCCCTTGTGCTGTAAATGCTGCTTCAGATAGTTGAGGGGACGCGGCGATCCGCTTCCCTGAGGTGGCGGCGGCTGGCCACCACCACCACCCACCACTGACGGTGGCGGCGGTGTGCCCTTGCCCTGAACATGGTTGCCGACCACGCCGGGAGCAACGCCGCCGCCGGGCACGCCGGGCTGCTGCTGCTGCGGCGAGGGCGGTACCCATTGATACGGCGGATACTGGCCACTGTGATTGGGCATGGATCGGCCGGGATAGCCGCCAGCCTGGGCGCCCGAGGGCATGCTGTTGGCTCCAACACCGCCGCCGGGTTGTTGGTTTGTCGGGGGCGGTGGTGGGCCTGTGGCATAGGCGCCAGGCGGATATTGGGGGCGTGGCGGGTAGTTACCTAAGGAAATTAAGAAGCTTATTCGTGGGGCTTAAGGAATAAAGAAGAAAATCGTACCTGGTGGATATTGCTGTGGCTGCTGCGGCGGATAGCTCTGTGCGCCGGGACTCTGGCCTGGTCCGCCCATCTTGTAGCCGCCATGCATGTGCGGCGGCATGGGATAGCCACCGCCCGCCGCTCCCTGAGGTGGTGGCGGCGGCGTGGCCATGTTGTTGAGGCCGCCCTGCTGATTAGGCGGCGGCGGCGGTCCCGGTGGCGGCGTCTGTTGCGGCGAATTGCTTGCCGACGAGGCCGAATTCGATGCCTGCTGTTGCTGTTGCTGCTGAGATTGCTGCTGCTGCGGATGCGGCGGCATTGGCGGTGCTCCCACCGGTGGCTGTTGCATGGGCACGCCGCTGCTCGACTGGTTGCTTGCCGGACGCGAGATTGGATGGTTTTGGGCTGTGTAAGGTTGGAAAACTTGCTTAGAAGTATTTTTTAATGAATTAATCAGGAGCAAACGCTACTCACCCACTGCCGGGGACATGGAACGTGAACCGGAGGAGCCGGTGGGCGAGGGTGTGGGTCGCATCACCTGTTGGGGATTGGGTGTGCCGGGCGGACCAGAGCCCATGCCACTATGAGCCCCGCCGCTGGAGCTGTCGTTGCTATTCTGTCCAATTAGCTCCTGGAAAGGAAAAATGGAATGATGGAGAGTTGGTGAGTGGAGAGTGGAGAGAGAGATGGAGAGTTAAGAGAGGTGAGTGCAAAGGCGGCAAAGGCAAATGCCGGCCGGCAGGTGGCATTTTCCGTACAAAGTTGTGCGCTGTACTTGTTTATTTAAACGAAAGTGATAGCAGAAACTATGAATTAACCAAGCGGCAACCGCAATGAACCCACTGCACACACACACACACACACTCGCACACACACACACTCAGACACCCACTCACAGCCGAGCTGAGCATATGATTGAGTTGGTAATCCAGCGTAAACATACATTCACGGCAATCAGATGTTTTTGGGGCCCAGGCCAGGCCAACAGCCCCCCCTTGCGCTCCCCCCGCGACCTTTTCCTGACATTGCCCGAGGAGGAATTTCGGGATTCCTGCCGCTGCTGCCACTGCCACTTACCCAAGCTCACACAATTATAACCCGGTCATAGGGGGGGAGGAATTCGGAATTCATAAACGCCAGTCAAGCTGCTCAGAACAATAACAACTCTTGAAACAGTCAGAACAGCCAGAAACTCGGTGCGATGCGACACGACTTTAACTTTTTTGCCGCCTATAACTTATAAGAAAATCAAGAAAAAGCTCAACACACAACGCAAACAGGCATACTCATACACACGCACACTCCTCGCGCGCACTGGTAGTTGTGTGAATTCGTATTCGTGTTCGCAGCAGACGTGCACATAAAGCTTAAGTCGACAGCAATTCGAAACACTCACACAGAGACACAGGGCCATGGTAAAAACCCCAGCGGAGAGGGAGAGAGAGCTGAGCGAGCAGCTAATGAGTGGGGCGCACCCCAAAAGGGGGTTTCAAGGGGGGCCGTTGTCCCCTTTCTATAAGACAGGTATACTTGTGTTGTATCATTTATAATTTTATTTATTCCATTTAAATATAATAAAATATTATAATAAATGTTTATCAAAATAAAATAATTTTATATTTTGTTCACTGTGGACGGCAGTCCACGTAGTGACGATGGTGCGCAAGGAAACTACTATAAACAGCCGTATACTAGAAAATCTGCTACGATAGTCCGATCAGAACCATTTATACCTTGATCGAAAGGTATTGTAAACCTCTATGAAACTGCATACTAAGATTTTTCAAAAACGGATTAGTTTAGAAGAAATGGGAGTGAAAGTGCGAAATTGAAAATTTTGAAAATTGGAGCTATTGGGGCCGGTGAAGCAAAAATCCCAACATTTGATGACACCTCGATCATCCTGATTCGATACTCCGTTCAAAAGATATTCAATAAACAAGATTTTAACGGCCTTTCCGAAATGAAAAATATTTAAAAAGTTTTTAATTAGTTTCAAAACGGCACTTAGCTGAAAAATTTAAAAAGGCAAAACAAGCAGCGTGCAGATTTTGAAACTTATTAAAAACTTTTTAAATATTTTTGTTTAAATAACTATTAATCGTCACAAAATTTGGTATCAGAAATTTTTTGAGTTGAATGTCCCATTGTCACTTTAATCTCACCTCGTTAAGAGGTGTTTTTATTTGATATAATAAAATATTATAATAGATATTTATCAAAATAAAATAATTTTATATTTTGATTTTGAAAATAAGCCAAAGCTTAATCAGTTGTTAAAGGCTCCCCACCATTGTCTTGACCCCCCCTGTAATTAAATTCAGAATGAGCCACTGAACAGCCACAGTGGCAGCGGCAAGAAAAACAACGAACGAACGAACGAACGAACGAACGACGAAGCGAACGCTGTTCGCTTTGGTATCTGAGAAATTAAGTGAAGTGAAATGAAATGTACGACGACGAACTGACGGCACAAGGCGGCGGCATGGCATGGGATGGCAAAGCATGGGATGGGGATGAGATGGGTGCGGTGCGGTATGGTGCGGGGAGTGGGGCATAAAAGCTATGTGGAACGAACCAACAAACCAAGCAAGCAAGCAACCAGCCAGCCAGCGAACGAACGAACGACGAACGAAGAGCAAAGAGCGACAACGGCGTCGGACGGCTGCAACTTGAAGCGTTCGAAGGGGGGTTTACGAAGGGTCTTTGGCTATGGCTATGGCAATGTCGATGGCTGTAGCTCTGACTGTGGCTGTGGCTACCCGGGGACCGGGCAAGTGGCTGTGGTAGTTATGGCGCGCTCGAAGCGAACGAAAGGCAACGGCAACGATGACAAAGACGTAGATAAGGAACAGAAACAGGCGCGCACACAAGCACGGCTACAGATACACACACATACATATAATATAATAAAATTCGTAAACGTATTCGTATTTGTGTATTTCGCATTTCGCATTCGTACGGACGTAGAGTCGCTTTTTGCGAGGGGGGTTCTGGGAGGCCAAGGGCGGTGGCGGCGGCGGCGGCGTACACTTGAGTTGCGAGACGATGACGAGAATAGCAAGCAAGCAAGCTGGCAAAATCAGCAGCAAAAGCAAAAGCAAAAGCAACGGCAAAAGGCAAAGGTGGAGGAGTGGAGGAGCGGAGGAGAGCGCTGCTAAAGGCCAGGCCGGATAGAATGCTTTGTGCGACGGGGCCGGCGGGGCGGCGTCAAAGGGGGGTCGGTCGTCGGTCGGCCCACGTTTGTATTTGGCGCTCTCTTTTGTGGTCGCGTAGAAAAATTACTTGGAAAAGAAAAACAACAACAAGCGCCGAGCGGGAACAAAAACAACAATGAAATCATTTATAACGAAAATAATGCGAGGCAAACACACAAAACATAAAAAAAAAGAAAGAGAACAGAAAACAGAGAATTCGCGCACTCGAGGTTTGAGCAATACAAAGATATATAAATCAAAATAAAGAACACAACAACAACAATCTCCTGCTCAATCCATCAGATACAAATAGAAATCAGTCAAGATTTGCGCGCCAAAACCGAGTTCGATGTGTTTTTGGGATCGTGATCTCTGCAAGATCGCCGCCCTTGGAGCCCACTTGAGGTTCCCATCGCCTGCCTTCAAGATGCCACGATGATGCAGCACCATTTTGGCCACAAGTTCGACTTTTGGCTCTCGAAGCACTTCACCTTTGCTGCGGCTTTCTGCCGTGTCATATATGTGGACACACGTTCATTTAAATAAGGAGAATATGCATGATATGGAATAGGTGTGCTTGCTTGTGGCCAGGTATGTTTATGTCTGGCTGTCAGCTGCTGCCGCCGGTACAGGTACTGGGCCTGGGCTGGGACCTCTGTGGCTTATCACCTTAAAACCTTTAGCGATGAATGTGGCAAGCCAGCAAAAAATAAAAAATAACAAATAAAAAACAAGGACTGTGGCATACTACATGTGCTTGTTATGCGGCGGGACCGAGAGATAAAAAATAAGCGAATTAAAGGCACAAAGGAGCGGCACACATACGGTTGGTGCAGCAGCAGCAGACGGGACCAGGGAATTTATAAACACAGTGCCAGCCAGCCAGCCAGCCAGCGAAAGAGAAAAAAGTAATAAACTCGGGGATATCATAAAAATGAAGACAAGGGAAGAGGCTAATACATTCGAATCGCAGCATGAAATACCCTTGACAGCAGCACTATGATTACAAGTCCTGGCTTATAGCTCACAGAGATCTGGAAGATCTGCGCTCAGAGGTCCGAGGAAGTAGAAGTGCGATAACAAAACCTACACGCTCTGAGGTTCACAAACCAAAACGGTGCCCACCCCTGACATAATAAGTAATTTAAGGATGTTATATAAACTGTTTGTACCATTAATAAATTGACAAACCACCAGGCTTACTTTCTTTAATTATTTGGATACTGAAATAATGTTGTTGGGCTCCGAGCTTGACTTTCGGTGCTCAACCCTGACATAATAAGTAATTTAAGGATGTCTTATATAAACAGTTTGTACCATTAATAAATTGACAAACCACTAGGCTTACTTTATCTATTTTAATACTGAAACTACATTATTACGATATCCCAATTGAAATGTAAAACCAAGTTATAGGTGAATATATCATATTATATTAATATTTTTATGATTTGCCTATAACACTCTTGTGTTCATAATTACAAACCCCAAATGCCCAGGGTATAAAAACCAAACAGTGTATGTAGCTCATGCAGTGAGAATGGGAAGCGTACAAAAAATAGTTTACCACATCCCGCACATTCTCTCGCTAGCAGCTATCTCCACCCCCTCAAATGCAGTGCTTTTTTTGCGGATCGGAGGGGTTTAGCAGCTACATATAGAAAGAACAGAACCCAGCTGAGCGACAGGCAGTCATACTGTCGCTCATTAGACATCCACAAAGTGTGGGACTCCGTCTACAACTCCCAGTCTGCAGTCTGAGTGTGAATCCGAGTCTGAATCTGAATCTGAATCCGAGTGCTCCGTATGCTCATGCAATTTCTGTTTTTGCTTGTGCTTGGAAATTTTATGAGCGAATCGAAAGTTTGTGCGATTGTGTGTGCTGTGCATGGCGCAAATGGCACAAGGGAACAACTGAGGCAGACACAGGTCGTAAATGAATATAGTCTTCCAGCAAGAGTTGAATATATTTTGAAATTTAGGGATTATGCTATGAATACTTCAAAATGATCTGGAAATGCCAGTGCCTAGCTTTCTAAAACATATTATTTTTATAGAAAAAGAAAGGTAAGGTTGGCATTACCTTTTTTCTATCAAAACCATTTAATGAATAATATTAAATTGTTATCGTATTGTTATGGATTCTTCTTAATTTATTTGATTTTATTCGCTCTCTTATTATTTCAATGTGTGTCGTTTTTTTTTATAATTTTTCAGTGTGACCGTAGTCTCTATTCTACTTAATCCTAATTTCATTTAATCTCGGCGGAATCCTAACATAAAATGCTAAATGTTTTACAAAATGCTAAAAGGGCTACACTATGCCATACTCGTAGTACTCAGTTAATGCTTACATAGTACTCAGTTAATGCTTACATAGTACTCAGTTAATGCTTACAAAATATTAAATATCTTGAAATTTATCTTAAATATGGATATCGTTCGAGTTATAGAAGTTCGACTGTAGTTAGAGACAGACATTCTGCTCGTACATTCGTACAACAGCAGAAGTCGCTTTGGATCTGCTCGGTTCGGTTGGGTTTGCTTCGTTCGCTTCGTATATACGTACGTTCGTTGGTTCGTTCGCTGTGCCAGCAGAGCAGTCTCCTCCAATCTCCCCCTGTGACCACTTACTGGCGAACTGACTGTGCGACGGACCGGCAGGCAGCCAGCAGTAAAAGCGAACGAAGCAGGCAGTCAACCACTTTGAGAGCTCAGACAAATGTCCCATGAATCGCACACTGGGCTCCACAACTAGAGAGTCGAGTCAGAGTCAGAGTCAGAGTCAGCGTCAGAGCCAGAACCGGCAAGAGCCAGAGTCACAGCCAGAGTCACAGCCAGAGCCAGAGCCAGAGCAGGAGCAAAAGCAATAGCAAAAGGCAAAGCCCAGAGCTCCGCTGCTATCCGGACCGATCCAAATCCGACCCCGACTCGTTCGCAGCGTTTCGTTTCGTTTCGTTCGTGGTGTGTATCCAAACGAGTGAACTGAAAAACAAGCGAACACAAACACACACTGCTCTGCTCTGCCCTGCTCTGCTCTCTCTATATATATATAAATATGTATGCATTCAAAACGAAGCCAGTACACAGAAAGCACCAGCAGAATTATGCTTTTAAATGACAATATTTGCATATTTTTTGCATAATTTCTAAATAATTAACTAGACTCTTATAAATTGAATCACTTGGGTGAATGAAGAGACTTTAAAATCATTACTGTATTATATAAATTATGATTTAGGAACCTAATAATGCTTTTTGTTTGTGTTTCTAGGCAGTACAAATGTTGCTGGCTTATTACTGAATTCGTACTTGGGAATTTTAAGTGCAATGTCTTTTTTACTTTTTGTTCCGTTATGAATTTGGTTGGAACAACCAGTAATGGCTGAGATTATAATAAAATAAATAAAGTATTATTTACCATTTCTTTTATAAAATTATTTAAAAAGGTCTATCTTTTAATTTTTTAATAAAAATTTAAAAATAAATTTAATTTTTTACTGTGATTGGTATTTTTCCTAGAATTTTAGGTCAAACTGTTTCGACTGCAACTATATTTTCCCAAAAAAATCGTATTTTATAAGTAGTATAGATATTATTTTTAAGGTCAGATATTTGAAGTGGACAAAAGAGAGATTTTTCTCGGTGCAGCATCAGCCAGCGACTGAAATGAACGTTCGTTCTTTTTATTTATACTTTTATTTTTTGCCTTTTTTCCTGGCTGCGCCTGTTAAAATGAAAAACGATGATGATGCCGCCGCCGCCGCTGCCAAGAACAACAACAATAACAGAGCCAGAGCCAGGGCCCGGCGGTGCTGCAGAGTCGAGCAATGAGTGGAGCGGAGCGGCAGGCAGGCAGGCAGAGTGGAGCACTAAAATCCCAGTAACAGCGGACAGAGTAAAAAACCGGCAAAATTGTTCATTGGCAGGCAGTTGTTGGCAGGCGGCACACAGAGAGGCAAACACAGGCAAACTGGCAGACAGAACAGACAGTCCGGGCCATGCGGCTCGGCTCTTGGGGGCTTTGGGTTCGCAGTCGCAGTCGCAGTCGGATACGATACGAATTCTGGCCCAAAAACCCCAACCGTGTACTGCGGGCGAAGGCATTAAATGAATGCAGCAGCAGTTTCGGCATCAGCAGTTGGCCCGCAAAATTTTCTGATGCCGATATAGGCATGCAGCAGAGATAGTCAGTCAGTCATGGCAATTGCCCAAAGAGAATATGATGCAGAATAATCTTGAAATAAGAATTCTGAAGTGGGACACCACCACGACGAATGGTCAATCATCATCATCATCGTGTGTTGGCTCTTGAAAATCAATAAAAATGTCACTGGAAGCTGAAATCATAAGCACTGTATATGTATTTATGTAAAATACTGGTGTATAGAGGTAGGTATGTTCAGCAGTTTGCAAATTATTTCAGCCATTTGGCTTTTGCTCTGCTGCGCGCACACACTGTGAGTTTAAAGCGGCTTATACGAAATGCAATATGAAATCGACCAGTTTAAACACAGACGGGGACTCCCCCACTAGGAGGATGGCTTAAATTGAGTGTTGGCAAGTCGCTGCTGCTGCTGTTGTTGCTGCTGCTGCTGCTGATTACTGTTGGCCCGCTGTTCGTTTTTCGGCTGACTGGCTTTTTATTTCCAGTGGCAAGCAAGCGGGATTTAACCTTGCAACACCCAATTATAAATTCAAATCGTCGGTTGGTTAGTTAGTTTCCATGAGGTAACACGGTTGGGGTTTCCATTGAAATCGATTCTGATTTATATTTGGAATTGAGTTAGTCAGTCTTTTGCTTTAAAAGAGGATAGGTTTTGCTTTAATCCATGGTTACTGATGAACCTGATTGCATATCTTTTATAGCATCTTAATATGACTTTCGATTATTTTAGTTTGAGTTTGTTAAACTTGGGCTCTCTTAGGTATTTTTATTAAAGTTTATCGCTGAATTTGTACTTGGGAATTTCAGGCGCATTGACTGCAACAACCTATCCTTAAAGTTGGTAGCTCATTCCCTCCTGTGTGCTTTTTATACCCTTGCAGAGGTTATTTTAATTTTGCCATGATATTTGCAACGCAGTGAAGGAGGCATCTCCGACCCCATAAAGTGTATATATTCTTGATCAGCATCACCAGCCGAGTCGATCTAGCCATGTCCGTCTGTCCGTCTGTCGGTTTCTACGCGAACTAGTCTCTCAGTTTTTGAGCTATCGAGCTGAAATTTTGAGCATAGTCTTATTTTTTTTGCACGCAGTATATATGTCGGAACGGCCGAAATCGGACTACTATATCCTATAGCTGCCATTGGAATGATGGCGAAATTAATGTAAAAAATTTTTTTAACTTCTCTGTTTTTCAACGTATTTCTATAAATTTTGAGATATAGCAGTTTTTTATGGATCTAGAATTACGGTTTTCATTTTTTTTAAGATCGGACAACTATATCATATAGCTGCTGATCCATTTGCAGACTGCAAGGGTATACCAACTTTGGTTTACCGGTTTATACTAATAATACTTTTACTTATCAAGTTAATGTTTAGAACAGATCTTTTGGGTTAATTACATAGGAGGACCCCCAAGCAATGTATGTTTCAATTTCAGATCAATTAACGCTGAAGACTTCGATTGAAAGCAACCCAAAAGGGAAACTTGGAGTTGAGGGATTGAAGCACCGAAACCAAAGTGATTTGTAAGGAGAATATATATATATCCATAAAATGTAAACAACCCGCTAAGCAACAACAACAACAACAACTAAGGCGACATGAAGGAGATGGAGATGGAGAAAAAAGGCAAAGAACAAGAACAACAATGACCTTGGCATTGACCCAAATATATATATATATATATATATATATATGGTAACAGACGCTTTGTGTGTGATCTTGAGTGTAGCCATGCGAGTGTGCTGGTGCATATATACGTATGTATGTGTGTGTACCAAATATAAAGGGAATGAGGGGGAAAAAAACCAAAATACAAAATAAAGAAATGGTATGGGGCACAGGAGGATTGTCGAGACGGAGCAGGGTAGAAGGAGGTGGAATACGAGAAGGAGGAGGCGGAGGCCACGGCGGCGGCCGCGGACATGCTGAATGAATAAATGGGGTACAAAACACAAAAACGCACACACATTCTCAGCCACATCATCGCACACTGACACAGACAGCTATGGTAATAATACTAGTACTTCCTTTATAGAATGGATAGCCCAGCCAGCCCTTTCTTTAAATTAATATTTTAGCTCAACTTTAAATTTGATTAAATCGGTAATAAAGGCATCCTGTACTTTATACCTCTCCGTATCCTTATTTTTCTTATTTTTTGAAGAAAAAACGAAATCAATCCGCATAGCCTGATGACACGTGCATAAACCAAACTGGAGATGGAAGGCAGACAGTGCGAACGGGTGGCAAAGGGGAAGAAAGGCAGACAGACGACTGCCGGCGATGCGAAAAATAAAACAAAAGACAAAACAGGGGAAGAAAATGCCGCGGCATAAAGAAATAGTAATCAAAACAAAATAAAAATCATTAAAATTCATAAAAACAAATCAAGTCGACGGCGACGTCGGCAACAACAACAGCAACGATAAGGCTAAAAGCAATTTTAAAGTCATGGGATAGGGGAAGGAGAAGAAAACGGGGGTCGTGAGAGGATGGGATGCGATAGCGGTTCAAGTTCAAGCGATAGACAGACATTAACTGCGTTTATGCGATGGAGAGCCAAGCGAAATTTCAATAAATGATGCTAAAAAAGCAGAGAAATCACAGGCAATAGGTAAAGTCACATTCCGCAACTGTCTGCAATATATGTATCACACAAATATGCTCTAGAAATGCAGAGTCTAACCCCTAAGTCGGGGTCCTTAAATATTTCGTTGCATACTTTGAGGATGCATTTCAAGTTGATTTCAATTCCCAAGCGATTTCTGCTGCTATTTTATTCTTAGCTAATCAAGAATTCATAAAATATAAGGCATGAACAGTGCTAGCACACGAGACGTATTAAAGAAAACACGAGAATTCATAAAACTCGCACTTAACATAAAGGGAAGCAGTGGAAAATCAAGGGAAATCGGAGAGGAATTTCAAAAATGAATGCCAATACCCGGTATGAGTATGAGTACAATTACGGGGCTACGGGTGCGAGTGCGAGTGCGAGTGCAAGTGCCATGGGCAGGCATAAACATTTGACCTGAACAACTTTTGTAGACTGCCTGCGCCCTGATGCCTGCTGCCGCCGCTGCCTCTTGTTGCTATTGCTGTGGCTGTTGGCAGGAGGATGGGGTGGAGAGGGAGACGGTGCCGGTGCCCGTGCCGGCGTGGTAAACGCAGGTAAAGAGTGCGCTCTGCGCCAAACCATAGACGTAAACGTATGTGTGGTGTGACGTCACGAGTCAAGTTCACGTGCTGTTCACGCAGCACAGTTTATTGACCCACTTTCGATGTGTGTATTATCTAGAAAAGCTGCCAGCCAGCCAACAATACAGAGTCGTCGTGAATGGAACGAAGAACTGGGGGTAGGGTAGGGGGCAAACCGTCCAATGAATGTGCAAATAGCAAAAAGTACTTGCCCATTTCGAGCTGGTATTATCATAACATGCTGGGGAGGAAGGTATACAAGAGCGCCACTTATACAACCGCCAACGATTACGGGTTATTTATTATCTATAACTCGAACTCAAGGCAAAGCCTATTACTTTCATGCGAAAAAGAAAATACTGCAATTATCGTATTTGCCAAGCAGTTCTGATATCAAATTATAAAATCCATAACTAATATCTGAGATACATGATGCAGAATACTGCAAAACCATGATTCTAGATATCTTCCAGATACTATCTTCCAGATACTTTCTTCCAGATATCTAGAAGAACGGAGGACGTGATGTTTCACTTTGTATTACTCCCACAGACCCTTTCCCTTTTCAATACCCAATCTCTTAATTTTACAGTAATTTCCTTTCTCTTCCGCCCTTTCCCCGTTATTATTACGACAGAGTTCATTCCGCATTTTTTTGTGATTTATTACTGTGTTAATTTACACAGTGTATATTGTATACTGTTACTATATATAGTAACTTTTACAATAGTGTAGGATTCCGCATTCAAGTGGTGAACATCTCGTCCCCAAATATTTTATTTGGGTTTCTTTTTATATTCTTTTTTAATTTATTAACTTTAAATTTCGGCATGAATATTAACCTTGATAATAGCCTAAGGAAACCATGACCTGACGTAGCAGCTCCTTCAGCAGCCTGTACAACCTTCATTATTTTCTTAATTTATTTTTTGTTATGTTTAGTTTGACGTGAGCTTTGATGGCAAATTATTAAACAACAAAAAAAAACAAAAGCTTACCTGGTGCGGCGAGGGCGACGCCTGCGATGGCTGCGGCGATGGACTGGGTGCATGGCCGGGACTACTACTAGGCGGCGGGCCGCCGGCAGTGACATGTGGCGGCGGTGGCGGCTGCTGCTGCTGCTGTTGCTGCAGTGGCGGCACGTGGTGCGGTGAGGCAGGCGGCAAGGGATGTCCGGGTCCGGGGCTGGGCGAGGAACCGCCTGGCCAAGGCCGATTAGGTTCGGGATACTGCAAAGTTGACCGATTAGTCCTTCCGCTTCTCGCTCCCCTAAAACCCTAGACACTTACCTGGTGCGTCGAGTAGGCAGTTCGATGGTTGGGTCCACTTGCCGGCAGACCCGGCGGTGTCGGATAGCGTTGCGGGTACGGCGAATATTGAGATGTTGGCGGTGTATTCTGCTGTGGCGGCGGCTGTTGCTGCTGCTGCTGCCCTGGACCCGGTGGAGGTCCGCCAGGCACAGGACCGCCGGGCTGCTGTCCCGCCTGCTGTTGTTGCTGCTGCTGCTGCTGTTGCTGTTGTTGCTGCTGCGGCGAACTAGGATAGGAACCTGAATTTTGACCGTGAGCCGGCGGATAGGGTGACTGACCCCTGGAAGTGTTTGTCTGCGGATGGAAGAGCGAAATTGGATCAATAATAGTCGAAGGATGGCGGGCACTGATGCCAGTTTCCCCCAAAATAAATATATAATCAGTGTTCAATGAGTTCTTAACCCTATAAATGCTATCTAAAACAGGGGTGCTCAAAATTGCCTTACTGCAGTGCCCTTACAAACACAAGCAAAAGAATACACACGCACACATGTATCGACGCCGTTTTATAAAAAAAATGCAATGGAATTGTTGTTGGCTTGGCTCGATACGCACAGCGACACAAAGAGGAATTGGCGTGTGCCCTAAGAAAGTATGGCGAGTGCCGCTCCGTATGCTAAGTGCCAAAACAAAAACAAATGTGCTCGCGTGCCATAGCATTGAGCACCCCTGATCTAAAACGTTCCTCTAAGCCAGACTAACCCCTTGTCAACCTTATATTAATGAAAATATGAAATCATATCTCAAATTAATAAATCAAGATATACAGCCTTCACACAAAAGGACATCGTAAGGAACTAAACCTAACAGCTAACTATTAAAACTGTGCAATTCATTAAAAACCCATTTTATAGCTAGGTGCAGATATGTCACGTGGAGTTTTAGAGGGTTAAATAAGCGCTCGACGGAGACAGCACATGGGTTTTTAATTACAGACATCTCCTCGCTCTCTCTCTCTTGCTCTCTATTTATATCCTCCCGCACTCTTTCCGCATGCAATTCATCAATTATTTGCGTTTGGCTTCGCCAATGCTGTGCGTCTGTGTGCGATGCACATTCCATTTTATTGTATATACACCTACACACATATATGTATATATATATATATATCATTTTAATCGATATTCCAACAACCAATTCCCGTAAATGCGCGCACAAATACGCACACAGAGACACCACCCTCCGTATATCCTCGTACAGTGGATGTCCTCAGAGTAGAACTCTCTCTCTCTGCATAGGAAATGTCCGGCATGTCCAGCAATTAATGCTCGAAAGTCCCTCGCCCCTGCTGGCCACAAAAACCTCAAGCAGAGTGCAACGATAATTGGAATTGACCCCGGACCCGAGTGTCCCTAATTATTTGGCGCCCACTGTAGCACAGTGTGTGTGTGTGTGTGTGTGTACGCTAGAGAAGGAGAAAGAGGGGGAAGGAGAGACAGCGACGCACCCTCTGGTGGGTGAGTTGTCACTTGACAGTCACAAATGTGCAGATTAAAAAAGAGACAATTCAAAAAATATGCTGTGCGAAAGGAACCTAAATGCTGGCAATAAAAAGTTGAAATATTTACCGCTATAACGGCATATACACCCACACATGCGATTACACACAGTTGGGGGCGAGATGTTAGCATTACTTACATAAAAAGTTAAAAAAAATATCAGTTAAAACTGAAAGTTGTGTTTGCTAAGTTTTAGAAGTAAAATAACTTCTTTGAAATATTACCAACTATAGATAAGCAGTTCAGCTATTTAGTATATTATTTTAAACATTTCTCTATTCTTTCCCATCCAGTTCCAAACAAGTAAGAAAGCTACAGTCGAGAGTGCTCGACTGTGAGATACCCGGTACCTAAACGTTTGCGCTTCACACTAAAAGGCAATTTAAAATTGTACATACATAATCATACTCTACTTCGATATTTCTTAAAATAAATCGCCTATCAAATTAGCTCCCGACCTAAACAATTTAATGTTATACTTAAATATGAATGATACATTTTATAGGAACACATAAAAACCCGCTCGATCGGCGTCAAAAAATGAATTATGTTAATTTTTGTCATTTCTTGCTATATTCTTTTGTCATTTCTTCTGCAGTTGGCGCCATTAAATCGCACGGCCAAGGCTCGAATGCGCCACCTGTCGGCTACATCTTGCAACAGCAGTGCCTTAGGGCTTGCGTTAAAATTCTAACCTTATTGCTAATATCTCCCATGTTTATCATCCGATTTTACTGAAATTTTCAGGAAACGTCCATTTTATTTTATTTATTTATTGTATCTATTAACTTTAACCCAAAAATAACGAGTATAGTTTATGTAACGTTTTTTATGATTTTTGAGGGCGCAAGTGGGCGTGGCCGAATTTGAAAACAAACTTGATCTGGGTGCAACAGATTTCAATGTTGTCACCAAATTTGGTAACTCTAGCTCTTATAGTCTCTGAGATCTGTTGTTTCACACGGACGGACAGACGGACATGGCTAAATCGACTCCGCTGATGATGCTGATCAAGAATATATATACTTTATGGGATCGGAGATGCCTCCTTCTGTCTGTTACATACATTCTCGGTTGGCACTAACCCATATTACCTTTGTACCCTATGGGTACCGGGTATAAAAACATCTTCGGATAAAGACTTTTCATATTAAATGTTATCTGAACAATTGATTATATAGGGGAGAAGTTTAAGAAACAGTCCTACTTTCGGAGACCTACAATTGCGACCGCGGTTGTGCCTGTCCTATCCAATCAGTTCAAATTACGGAGCTCTGTCCTGAAGGAAGAGACGCATAACTTAGGGCACGGACACGAGTAAACGGGGCCAGAAGAGCTGGGTGTCCCCGTCCGACAGTCGATTGCCAGCCGTTTCTGGCTCCTGGCTCCTGGTTCCTTACTCCGTGACCCGTCACAGCGCCAGAAGAAATCCACTTGAGTGGAATATAAAGTGAAACTTATGAACACACACAAGCGCACACACAAGGAGCGGGCCAACGACAAAGTTGCAACACAAAGCCAGCCAGCCAGGGAAAAGGAGCTACGAGACGGAGAAGACACCTCGCCTCGGAACGTAACATGGCTTGTGCTGCTCCTCCGTGTTCGGTGCTCGGCTGGCTGTGCTGCGGCAGACAACTAGAGCAGGACGATGAGCAAAAAACCAACATGCATGTGGTGTATGTGTGTGTGTGTGTGTGTGTGGGAAAGAGCTTTGGATGCCATTAATGAAAGGATTTTCAACTTGACGTGGTGCGACAAGGCGGACCGAGTCGCAGCACACTGCGCGCACCCCGGACTCCGGACTGACATGGCAAGTGGAGAGGCGCTTGCCAAGCTCGCACAGACGAGCACAGTACGCCATCGCCATCGCCCTCGCAAACACCGACCCAGCAGCGCCCAAACTCAAACTGAAACCCAAAAACCCCCTCAGCGGCATACACACAAATGTTGCTGGCAACAACATCGCTGCGAATGCCACAGCCCGGAGTAAAATGTGGCAATAAATCTAATGGAAACTCACAGCCAAGGAGGGAACGAACGAAAGAGCCCCAGTGCATCCAGCTTAGCTTCTTTAATGGCATCTTTCTGTTTGTTTTTTTTAGTTTTGAGTATCAGAAGAATTTGTATTTTAGAAAGATCCCTTAAAAATAATATCTTACATAAAAACAAATTATATTTAAGGGGCTCTAAAGCTCAGAGAACTATTAAATGTGATTAAAGTCAAATCAAATTCGTTTACAGATTAAAAAAATCATTATAAATAAGTATAATTTATCAAAGATATATTTATAGTTCAGGTGCAAAATGTAAGGATTGAACCTGCATCCCTCTTTTACTTTAAAATATACCCCTTTTATCAAAAAGCTATTTAATTTTATGGTTAAGCCATAGGAATCTGGATTGCTAAATATATTTTTAACTTGAATCCTCAATCTCAAACCTCCCAAATAACTGCCAACACTAGAGCAGACCGCCGAGCAGAGCATAGTTAGCCTGGCAAAGGGAAAGGAATGGCAAGGCATAACGCAAGGCAAGGAAAGGAAGCCAGAGTCGTAGCAAGAACCAGAGCCAGAACCAGAGGACAGAGCCATATAGCTAAAGCCAGATCCCGTCGTTCGGGCAACGAGCACAAGAACAACAATCGACAGCAACGACGACGACGACGACGACGGTCGGTCCACTGCAGGGTGACAGGAAACATGAATGGATGGTTTTCGTACTCAGTGTGCGTGTGCGTGTATATCTCTGTGTTGAGGAGCGACCGAACGATCCAGCAAAGGAAACGAAACGAAACGAGCCAGGCGAACCAACGAAGCCAGGCAACGAGAAATAAAGTAAAAATGAAACGAGAAAGGAAGCTATACGATCTCTGCATACCCTAACTTTTCATCGCAACAAGATTTGATTACTTGTAACTTTATTTTGAGGTAAACAAAAATTATTTTGAAATTAATTTTATCTTCTGATTGAGCTATATCCAATTATCTTTAATAGTAACGAAGCTATGTTGTTTTTTTGAAGGTAATGTACGAATTTGCTAATATTTATATTCAATATTTACACCTATAATCATAATTTTATCTTCCAATTGAGCTATATCCAATTATCTTTAATAGTATTGAAGCTATGTTGTTTTTTTTAAGAAAATCTACAAATTTGCTAATATTTATACTTAATATTTACACAAAAAATCATAATTTTATATTCCGATTGAGCTATATCCAATTATCTTTAATAGTATCGAAGCTATGTTGATTTTTTTGAAGGTAATGTTCGAATTTGCTAATAATTATACTTAATATTTACACCTAAAATCATAAAGAGAGAATATAAGAATTGAGAAAGAGAATTGCTAACCAAAGTCACGATACCCTTCTGTGACAAAAGAGTATAAAAAGGGAAAACTCATCATGGATGAAAATCAAAAGCAGAAACGGCAACGGCAACAACGGGCAACGGGCGGGGTAGAAGCTGAAGTGGAATTTGAATTAATGCAGCAAGGGTCGTACGGTGGCACACACACACACACACATTTCACAGCCTGGCGTACAATGAGTGTAACGAACGAGCGAACGAACGAATGACGGTTGGAACGTCGGTCGGAATTACGTTCAAGAGTTCATGGAATGGAGAGAGGTAGAGGCACAGGCGGAGGACCAGGAGCTCAAGCCGGGGCAGGGGCAGGGGCAGGGGCTGGAGAAACAACTGCCTGATGGTGGTTCGGCTCTGGTGATGGTGAGAGGAGAGAGAAGATGGTGTGCGATGGTGGTGGGTTTTCCAGCTAAAAGCCGGCTACATGTATTAAAATATCGCGGGAACAAAAACAAAGCGCAGCGCACACACAGCAGCCCAGCCAAGGGAGTGGTCTTCTGCTTCTTCTCCTGTTCCCTGCTCCCTGCTCCTTGTTCCTGGCTTTATAATTTCATAACCAACAGACACAGATATATACACACACACACACCCACGGACGGGGCAAGGCCTGCCTGCATATAAATTGTGCGAAGGGAGAAAAACGTGGCAAATGCGATTTCGAGGCAGAAAGGTAAAGCCGGCAGTTGTAAGGGTTGTGTGCTGTGCGTCGGTGGAGGAGGAGGAGGGTGGCAATCAGGAGGGTTCAGGGACGTCGTCCCTGCAGGCTCTGTTGGGAATGGAATTATGTACGTGCACAACTCGAACGAGCGTAATTTTTAATACAATGTCGCGCACTCTCCACGCGCCCATTCACAGCAGTTGCGGAAAGATAAACAACTGAAACTGCAATCATCATGCTCGCTCGCCGGCAACTGTCGCAAAATATGCGATTATTTAGTTCTGCATTTTTATGAAACTAATTAATTTCAATGTTTAGCAATTATTAAACTGATTAAAACATTCCAAGAAATCATACTCTTATTATTAAGCTACATTTCATTTAATATACAGTGGCGGACAAAAGTCTACATACGACCCCATTTTTTGCAGTTTAGCCATTCCCATAGGTTTTAAAGGAAAAGTAATGATGCAGTCTTGTCTTAAATGTAATTTTAATACAATAACCAAAATTTCATAATTATTCAACAGTAACTTTCAAAGTTATAAACAAAAAACTGAAAAAAGGCACTGACAAAAGTCTACATACGATTTGTGTTTTAGCTCTTCTCTTATGAATTATTCATATAAGTTACAAAATTAATATTTTGTTGGGCCTCCATCGGCATCGATTACTGCTTGCAGACGTCTTGGCATCGAAGAAACCAAATTTTCCAGCTCCTCTGCTGTAATTTGCTCCCATTCCTCCTTAAGCTTCTCTCTAAGGATTGGAGCACTACTTATAGGGTGTTTTCGAATTTTTCTCTCCAAAACTTCCCAAACGTGTTCAATAATATTTAAATCCGGACTTTGTGGAGGAGAATACAATTGCCGGGGAGCATTATAAAGCAGCCAATCCTTCACTATCTGCGCCGTGTGCTTGGGATCATTATCCTGTTGAAAGATCCAGCTCGTTCCAAGGCATAATTTGTCCACGGATGCCTTCAAATTGTTGTCCAATATGGTCTTATATTGAAAACGATCCATGTTGCCCTCAATGAAAACCAAATTACCCACTCCGGACGCT
>VNJO01005900.1:0-15719 GCA_008042535.1 Drosophila tani | reverse complement strand
TCACTTTTGCCAACATTTGCCCCGAACCGAGTGTGAATGTGTAAACGATATCCAGCGCTAAAAGTCAGCTGCGGGGCAGTTGTCGAGGTCTGCCTATTAATTATCGAGTGGCCACCGTTGTGAGCACAATTTGCCATTTAAATTAAACAATTTGCATGGAAGACCCAATGGAAATTTTATTCAGAGCTGGTTCAATAATCTAGAGTTAGTCTAATTTGAGATGTTGCTTTTATATTGAATGATTTAGGCTATTTGAGAAATTCGGCGTATTAATGAATTAGTCATGGAAAGATATACACACTAAAAAATTTCTGTGTCAGTAAAAATGCCAACATTTGAGATCAAAAGAGAAGATTATAAATAAAAAGGTTAATATTATGATAAGGATCACTTTTGCCAACATTTGCCCCGAACCGAGTGTGAATGTGTAAACGATATCCAGCGCTAAAAGTCAGCTGCGGGGCAGTTGTCGAGGTCTGCCTATTAATTATCGAGTGGCCACCGTTGTGAGCACAATTTGATCCTTATCATAATATTAACCTTTTTATTTATAATTATAATTCCATGCAAATTGTTTAATTTTCAAAGTGTAAAAATTTCTAAGCATCATCAACAATTTCACAAACGGATTGCATTTTTCACTTCAGAACTGCTCCCTTTTGGAAAATGGTTTAGCTAACGATCAGGAGGACAATGTCTTCATCCTCAGCGAACATAACTCGTTTGCGGCCAAAGCCAGAGCCAATCACATCGGACAGGGAAGTCAGGCCATAGATCTTCGGGGAACGCATGCAAAGCAAATGAGACGACGCACGTTTGACACAAATATACGGTAAAACATTTACATTTATCAAGATAAATGGTTTCTAATAATGTAGAGCCGGAGGCCAGTCATCGAACCGAACTCGAGCCCGGAGCGAAGTGCCCCGAAGTATTCCAAAGTATCTCGAAGTATCTCAAAGCATGGCCGCAGAGCCAACAAATCAATGCTGACAACTCGGAGCGGAGGACCAGACGGAGAAATGGATATGGGGGCAGAGACGGAGGCTGGCGACAGACAGGTGATATTTATGCATGCTTACATTACAGCCGCAGTCGCAGATACAGATACAGATGCTGCGCCACAGAGAGACAGATACAAAGGTTCAGATACCGACACGGTGTCGTGAGAAAATGGATTTCCGAAAACAAAACCCACACACCGAATCTGCGGCCAGAAGCCCGATGGAAATCCGAGACCCAATTCCAAAATAAATACCACAAGCTGATATCGAATGGAAAACTGGCCACAATGTAATGAGCACAACTGCGGGACGGCAGTTGCATATTTCCACGAACGATCAATTTCCCTTTTTAAGGTTGCAAGGTACTATAATATTGGACACGTACACGATCGCAGTAAATAAATAAATATATATTATCAATTAGCACATTTTGTTTGTCTATGACATTCTGCAAAGACCACTCCATTACGGTTTTACGATGAGTATCCAAATCTGTATGATGAATCCTACGGATCCAAGGACAAGTTGATCATTCTCACAGATTTGTATGCTTTTGTAGACGGAACCTTCAGATGGCTGCTTAAAGCTATGTAAAAGCTAATAGCTTTAATGGCTCCCGGTATGTCGTGCTCCAATTTCTCACTACTACGGGTTCGAAGCGCGTGCATTCACACTAAATTGTTTTACATAGATCAATTTTTTGGGGATAAATCTGACATGCTCCAGGATTTTGGCATGATGAATATTATAATAACCATTTTATGTACACCTCAACCGGAGTGCTGATAGCTCTTTCCATGCCGGCCATTTCCAGACTTCTATAGGTTCTATACCCATTTTTAAAGAGGGTAAATTTACCTTCTGTATTCTGTATTCTGTATACTTAGCTATAGCTATATATAGCCATCGAATTATGAAAATATCTCGAAAACAAGTGCAAGTGTCCTTACCTCCCGCCTGGCCTCCGCATATGTGTTTCCCTCCATCAGGGTCATGAAAAAGAGGAAGGAACTGATCGCCATCGGGTCGTACGCGGTCTGCTCGGTGATCGCCTTGCAGAGCGATGACTTAATATCGGTTCGCGGCCACATAACACCCGCCAGTCGGATCCAGACATATATGGTCGGCCCCATGAAAAAGAAGCCGAAAAAGCTGAACCTGCAGCGGAAAAAAAAGCAAAACTGGGTCAATTAGCCATCGATTCGGGAGGAGATCGAGAGGATACAACCTGAGGCATTTCATCCAGTCGTACGTTCGGAATGTCTTCTTCTCGATCAGAGTTTGCTCGATGAGGGATCCGCAGGGCCAGAGGGTTCCGTATGAAATCATGCCCCGGATTATTTTGTATTTGTTTGTAAAATTCACAAAATTACGAAACATTTTCACAGCCCTCGAATGCTAATCTGCCGATTGCCAGTCCCGGTTCCACTTCCACTTCCACAAAAGAGCTGTAAGCGCGCTGAAAGAGAAATTGTTTTCGGATCAATATGGCTCGGTTCGCTTGGGTTAGCTTTAGTTCCTCAGAAACATTGCCAGCTCAGTGCCATATTTGTCTTGGCGGATTTCACTTTTGCCAAGACCTCGGCCTTACCTCATTTGACACAGAAAATGTTTTTTAAAAATTATGCCTAACGTTAGTCACAGCTGAGTTAAGTCGGTTTAGTCGGTCACATTTGTTAAAGACTTTTGCAAATCTATAATAATTCAGAGTTTATATAAATGTAGGTAAGTGGATTCAGAGGCTTATCTAAACATATGCTAATATATTTCACAGTATAAATGAAGTCATAGCCAAATATTTGTCAATGACGAATATTTACTGATTTGAAATTTAAAAAACTTAATATGATTTCTGTATTTTATTGAATATTGGATTGTCTTTATTCAGATTACCATTCTGTTTGACAATGGTTTTATAAAATGGTTTGACTTCATGTTACGACAGAGAAACTACTTTGGACTTTTATACTCTGGCCCCAAAAGGCTAAGGTGGCTAAATATTTTATTTTTTGGGTTTCTGAAGTAGTAACCTACTACACCTTAAATTAAATTGTTTTGTTAAATGACACCTACGTTTATTGGTTAAAATTAAATGTACGAAAAAATTAATGTATTTGTATAACAAATATTTATCTGCAGTTTCATAAAACGCCTCTGTACATTTTATTAAGACGATTAGTTGGAACTACATGCGGAAAAGCTGGCATTCTCGTCGAATTTTTCAATTTTAAAAATCACTCATTTCTTCCTATAAGCGTGTAATATTCTCCTGCAACGCCCTTGAGTTACGGGAATATTTTTCACACCCTTGTGGAGTTGAAAATGGACCTGGCACTTGTCCCAATTGTAGTGGCCCGCAACGAGGATTAACCTTCAACAAGCATTAACCCACTGAATGCCACTTAAATGGAATTTTCTGTCCCAGTGACGGACTTAAACCTCAAGCCAATTGCAAGTAAGTGTCAAGCATGGAGACACTTGCACAGCTGACACATTTCTGCCTCTGCTCTGACGACCTGATGGATGGTCGGCTGGGTGTGTGGCTAAGAGGTGGGCTGGATTTGAAAGCAGAGGGTGGCCACCATCCAGTAACACATGTCAGGTACTACTATCGGGGAGCGAACTACAAACGAAATACAAACATAAATTTAATTGCCAAGAATGTTGCTAGCCAAACAAATGTTGAAATAATGTCGGGCCCCGACAAAAGATTTATCATATTCACTCGACTGTCATAAAAAGCAATTAGGCCCGGGCGAAAGATACAAGCCCGGCAGTCCCGAAATGTAATAAAAAAATAACAAAATACACTCGCACCAAAGGGGCGGAAGAGAAAGAAGAAAGAAACGATGTGTGATTTGAAGTTGTTTCTGGTTTTCAGTTTCGCTTAATGAGTGTGCTGCACAAAAAGTCGCTTCAAGGGGAGCGATTAAAGATCCACATCCAATGCGGCACGTCGGGGTTGCCGTTGTGGCTTCTGGATATGCACTTAAAGAAATAAACTGGAACTTATCCTAGCAAACGCATATTAATGTGTTTGATTAATTTTAAAATTTAATAAGACTTTCATTTATAAATAATATTTCTGAATATTTTCGTACCCTTTAAAAAATGTAACTTCTTCATTGATAGAAAAATAAAATCTCCTTTTCAGATTTTATGCATTCTTAAATTAAATCTTAATATAAGGCCAAAGATTTATTAAGTCATTTTCATGAACAAATTGAACATAATTTAAGATCTTCCCCAATCTTAAAATGAACGCTTGAATTATACCAAAAGTTCTTAAAATGGGATTTTTCAATTTCAAGCATATGAATTTCCACTCATGTGAGACACTAGCTTATGGAAAATTTTAATTTTGGTAGCAATAATAAAATGCAAATATTGCAATGAAAACTTAGAATAATATTATTTAATTTTAATTCTAAATAAAACCACAAGTAATTCTAAAACCAATCTGTATTATTTAAGGAATAAAAGAAATCTTAATATGGGAATGTGGGTAATGTTTTTTTATATTTTTTCGACTTGATGTAAGCATTTGTCTTCTTCTTTGTAGATATTTGTGGTTTGAAATAAGATAAAAAAATCTTGAATATAGAATTTAAAAATCTTGAACCTAGAAAAATTTTCTTAAAAAAAGAACAAAATGTGATTACACTACTTTTGTGAAAAAATCTTAAAATCAGACCATTTTTTTATCAGTGTTAAAAAGAGCTGTATTAATTTTTCATATTCATATTCAACGTTAAAAAATGCATACTTAGATTTCAAGAAAGTTATTTAATTTGTTATTAAATAAGTATGTTCACTAATACAAGAGTTCTGAGCTGATAGTATCGCAAAATTTGATGTTTTAAATTCATGAAATCGGCCTTTATTTAACCCAGAATTCAACAGTTTAATAAACAGATAAAAATACTCATTTTACAAAACTGGCAGCTCATATGTCCATATGAATGCATGAATTCGAGTGTGTGTATAAACCCAGTATTAGTTAAAAAAATGTCCTCAGCAGTGCTATAAGAAAATCTTAAATTAGGTGACTAATTTCTTTGAGTGTGCTGTTGCTGTTGTAATTAGTATGCCCGCGTACAAGCCAAGCCCTTCGGAACAGAAACGGAAGCGAGGAGTCGAGTGGAGTCCCTAACGGGGAGGGGAACCCGAGTCCAGGTCCGCGGCGCAGTTGGCCCGTTGAGCCGGGCAGGTTCACTTTGAAGGGCACTTGTCAGCAGAAACATAAAGAAGGAACGATACGATCCCGGTCCGTCCCGAAAACAGGCGACCTGGCAATTTGAGTTGGTGCGAAAAGTCTGGCTCATGGCAACTGGCCCTTGTTTTTGCCGTCTGTTGCATATTTTCACAAGTAATTAACATGTACACGATGTTGTCCTTGTCCCGAGCCAGGGATCCGGCACTACTATATACACTATATGGTGTGTGCCAACAGCAACTGTCCAAACAGACCCCAGCCCGTCCTGTTGTTGTTTATCAGCGGTGCCGTAACAAAACGCTGCCTCCACATTAATTTGCATTATTTTCACATTTAAATTTTAAATGAGTGCAGTCCGCCGAAGTTGCACTCCGCAGGTAAGGGACGCCAGGTGGACCAGGTAATTTTGTAACCACCTCCGGTCACATGACTTGGAGAATTTCTATTCTAATGGTTTTCATTGGCCACCGCCAGCCAGGCCTGAATATTAATTTGATCGGCATTATATTGCCCCCACAAATTGGCTCAACTAAAACTGAACAAGAGGATTGGGGCAAATTGGGTTGCAATTCCAGGTTATAAAGTTTCCCTTCGACATAAATATTAAAGATCGGCTCGTTAGAATCGAAGCTATAGCTATTTATAGCCGCTTGCCTTTGGCTGCCTAAGAGATAATCTTTAAACTTTTAACGCGACTATCTCGGAATTGTGTCCCTAGCAAAATGCGTTTGCGGTGAAAATTATTCGGGGAAATTCCAAATTCGATTTTTTTCAGTTCTTTCAACTTAGTATAATCTTACTCTATTTCTTAGAACCATTTCTGTTGTAATCAAAAATATTCTTCCAAAATTTTAAGCAGAAAAAAATTAAAATGATGTAGTTAAAAAAAAAAAAAACGAAATTGAATTAATTATTTCTTTTATATTAAAAAATAAAGTTAAAAGGCGGCAGCATTTTCGCGGTATAAGTGACAACTTAAGGATTACCTATTTATATTTAGATTATGTTTGTAGTGTCTGTAGTTTAAATAGTAGGCCTTGCTGTTTTTTGTAAAATTGTTAGACCTTAAATTATGCAGAGCTCATATAACTCTTCAGATTTTTTTAAAAATGAAGAGTAAATAAAATTTTCTTAACAACGCTATTTTAAGCTATTATTTCCTATGTTAAGGTTAGTACACCCAAAAAAAAATTACATAGTTTTAAAATATCCTTCTTTTGATCAAGAGACTTTGTTTGTAAATTTAATACATAACATCGAATGGAAACTATTTTTTTTGTGTATTATTATTTGAATATTGTATTGTAGTACAGTTCATTATTCAATTATATAATTGTATTATGGTACAGTATACTAAAGTATACTATAGTATAATTCTTATATTATACTGAAAACTAATAGTGTGGCATTTTTCTTAAGCTGTAGTAACTGAGTTTTGATCAAATATAATTGTTCAACATGACTGCGCAGCCTTCACTCGCTTTGGAACACATTGTATGTTAACGTTTAAGAACTACATATAATAATTCTGCCCTTCACAAATATTTATGCCGGCTTTTATAACTAAATATTTTACATAGTTTATGGGCGGAAAACTTATTTGGCGGCGGAGATGCTGCCCCCATTTGGCCCATTTAGTTCGCAGTTGATGATAAATTTTGCAACGCGGCCCCAGGCAAATGTGCAATAAAATGCTCCCCATGCAACAAACGTTGCAACATAAATTAAAGCGCAAAATGTTTATTTACGCCGTGGCCAAGCGGTGGCAACAGCGGGCCATCGGGGGAAGAAGCAAATCGTGCCCGGCTGTTTCCTGCGCAACATTTGCATTTTGACGCCGTTTTACGCATGATGTGAAGAGCTCCGGCCAACTCGTCTTATCAGGCAAACGAAATCAAACGGGCCCAGATGAAGTCGAAGGAGTTGGAGGTAATGCAGAGGCGGGGCAGGAGGAGGAGCGATGCACAGCCCGCAGCATCTTGCAACATTTTGTTTTAATTTCGCACTCTTGAAAAGTGGCAGCCGCCACTCGAACGGGCTTTTGATGTTGGCCAAGTGAATTGCCACGGCGCGGAACAGAGGCGGGCATGGAGCTGGCACGCAGACAGAGACTGACAACGGATCCAGCTGTTTGGCGATCTTACCTAGGAAATCGTTCCCCAAAGCCGTCTGAGTTCTCCTCCTTAATTACCCAACAGTAGACACTCTATAATATACCAATTATCAATGTTTTCAAGAGGGAAACAAATCTGTAAGTCTCGTTATATTCTAGCTTGACCTTAGGTTAGGTACAAATGTAGATTATACAAATAAATACATTTTATTAAATATACTTAGGAGCTTAAATTAAATTGTTTGTATGCTGTAGCATCTCATAGTAATAGTATTTAATCATATGCTTTTTTAATTAGGGCCTTTAACAATATGCTTCACTTAAATTTTGCGTCATTCATGAATTCCTAATACTTTGAGTAGTCTTTTTCGATGTTTGTTTTTGTTGAATTATTTTTATTATTTTATTGCGCCCTAGGTCCCCTGAGTTTCGTTCTCGTCGCTTATTTCTTGTCGGGACGGCACTGGCAACATTTCATTTAATTTAATTCCTCTGAGCTGGTCCGAATTTTGTACACTTTTTGCCTTATTTAATTTACTGCCTATGTATTTTCGTGCCAAGGAAATGGCGGGAAAAAATAAGGGGATACGCTTTCGAGCCAGCGCTGGTTGTATTAAATATGATTATTGACTTTCCCGCACAGCTCTGCTTTCAACTTCTTCAATTGAATTTGATTTCGAAGCCCACGCCCCCCGTTCGGGGCCCCATCTTCTGACCGAAAAACTTCACACTTGGTTGTATTTCTCCGGTTGTTAACATCACGAGGGCCTACATCAAAGGCCATTGCCTAAGAGACGACGCTAATTGTATCTGTGTCTGCCAGTATCCGTGTCTGTACCACTGCTTGTATCTGTGTTCGGATGTGTTGTTGTATCTGTATCTGAAGGTGCGAGTTCTGATTGCATTCGCTCTGTCAAGCACACGGGAACAAGAGCGTTTTATTTGATTTCAAGTTATATAGTATGCTAGTGGGTCCCAACGCCTCAGTCTCCGCCCCCTCGGCCTCGTTCTCTTGACTTTTGTTTATTGAACTTTGGCTGACTGATAGCAGGAGGGATGGTCGGTGGATGGGGTGAGGGGGTTTTCGGGATAGTTTTTTTCTGAACACATTGAAACATGTGTATTTGGTGCCGCCTGATGCGGGCTGTTTGTTCTCAGCGCCCTGCACCATGATTTGATTTATTTGTACACAACTTTATGATATTTACATGTCTGCATCTGAAAGGAGGCGGGGTGGGTTGATTAGGGGCAGGGGCGTGGCAGGGGAAGCACATGCGATCTGTGCTCTAACTGTAAATAAATATGGGGTTCGGCGGGTGCGTTTTTTTATTGCTGCTCAGTTGGTTTGATTGCGGGGACTAGTTATCATATTTTCAGAATACTAATTTTTAAAGCAGAAACCTGGTTTTGAATAAATTGAAAAAAGTTATATCTGCTGCAACTCAGGATGGAATAAAGTTTTAATTTATATCCATTCAGATATGTATGAAATCTCAAAAATCAGACCAAAAACTAAGCTGGGCTCAAATAGATGCAATTATAAAAGAATTTATAATTTATTCAATATCATGTAATTAAAAAATACTTACTTAAATGTCCATACATTTTTATGCGTTTCCCACTAAGCTTATTATATGTTTTTATGGTAGTACCTACAAGTAGTACCTACCAACTCCAAGACTGCTACAGAAATATAGTAATTGGAGGCAATCATCAAGAGTGCCTACCTTCCCATCCTCTGTATGTCTTTTCATAATCTTCACCATTTATTATTCCGTTCAGACGTCGCACTGTGGCTCATTTTACGAAAACTCGTTGCAAAAGTCGGATTTCGCGTTGTAGAATTTAGCAAATCTTTTGATACCATTCAATTAGAAATTGATCAAGCTATACAAAACCAAAATTTTATAATTTACAAAATTTGTTTAGTATTTATAATCGTTACTCAAAGTTTGACAATTTTTCTGTAGTTGCAAAAAGGTAAAAAACTCGCTAAAACCACAGATTTAAATTAATTTTTCTAAAAAAAATAGTTAAGCTCAAAGAAAAAAAATATTTTTCTGTTTTTACGGAATCAATTTTAAATCGGAATTAAAAAGAAAATTGATTTTTTTTTTCGTTCTTCTATTTTATTTAGATTTTTTAAAAAAAGTATTTTTTTCCCCTATTTTTAATTTTTAGTGGAAAATAAAAAAAAATGCCATATTTCGCCGAGCTTGAAAAGCAATTTTGTAGCACAACAGCAATATGATAATTTAATATAATTTGCCATAACTTCTAGAATTTTCTGTGGATTTGCATATATTTGATCTTAACTTTTTAAGGAGAAAGGTATCTTTAGTTCTGTTCACTCAAATTAATTAATATCTTTTTTTTTATATTTTTAAAATGAAAATGAAATTTAGCTATAAAAAACATAGCCAAAAATATTGCATGTTTTTTTAGCTTTAAATGTTTATATCTTCATTAATAGAGCTCTGACCATTAAGAACCGTATGTTGTCGGAAAGGTGTTTACATTGGCTTTTGGATTGTACTTATTTGAAATATGTTGGACTTACGGTTTTCAAGATTTTTAACGTAGAATAAAAAAATCTGGTTTTTCGCGAATATCTTCAAAACGGTTCTTTGGGAATTTTTTTTAATGAGTTCAACGAGTTCAGCGTCTCAAAATTAAGCGGAAAAAGTGGGTTTAAACGTTTATATAAAAAAAAAATATAAATTTGTAAACTAGTGTAATACTAAAAATTTGTGGAGATATTCAACTAACAAACCAAAAAAAAAACCATTGCTACAATTGTGCGCATTTCGAGATTTTGATAATTGTTCATATCAAACCATGCTACCAAACTGGCACTTTGTAGTCGGCCAGTATGGAAAACGGCAAGGCACCAAAATGTTTAGCTTCAAGTACCGGAGTTGCAAAAAAAAATAATAATTTTTTTTGTCAATTTTTTTTATGCAAATTTTTTTTTTTATTTATAGAATGAGTATAACAAAAATATGTTTAATCATTTTGAATTTTTAAGTTCATTGATTCCTATGAAAAATGTATTTTTATAGTAAAAAATCAAAAGTTTTAGTTTGCCGAATAAATTACGCCTCTTTTGGTGGGCGTAACCTAAAAAACGTACTACCTAAAAAATTGTGGAGATTTTTTAATTATTCTAAAAAAAAAATTAAGTAGATACCTTCAATAGATCAAAAGTTTTTAATTTTGCAACGTGTTTTGAGAAAACGAGCCACTGTGCGTCGGGGCCTGGTCGACTTCCTCTTTTTTCGCGTTTTACAAGCGTTTCGTTACTCTCATAATTACACTTCATTTGGGGTGGGCGCCATTAGCTGCCCGACCACAATTCCGATCAGATCCCGTCCCGATTCCGATCCCAATCGACTGCAATCATCGAGGAAGCCCTCCTCCCGGACGGGGCTTATCTAACGCTTCTCATCGCCAGTTCTTGGGGGCTGAAGGCCCGCCATTATCAATTCATGTCCCGTCATAATTAATAAGGCTCGGGTGGAAAATGAGCCGAGGTGGAGGGAAAACCAACACGCAAGACGGCAATCAGTTGGCATTGTGTCGGGTCCTCGGATGTGGGATATGGAGTAAGGAGTGCGGGATCTGAGTTCTGGGTGCGACCTTATCGGGCAACAGCTGCCGATCCAATAAAGCAACTCTCCCCTTCCGTCGCCTTTGACTTTGGCGATGTTTGCCGTTTGCTGTTTGCTCAAGCGCTCTTGGGCCAATTACAGCTTCCTGTTGTGCGAATTTCCTTCGCTCCCCTGTTCGCTTTTTTTTTTATACACAGCCAAAAATCATTCGATCGAATTTTTTAGCAAGATAGTAAAAGCATGAAAATGATTATATTCCAAGAATAAGTCCATTAGTGCAAAATTAGTTTAAAGAATGCAAAGTTTTTTTTTAAATAAAAAATAAAGCAGTTTAGTGGACCTTTTATATATTTTGTATAACATGTTTTTGTCATTTCTGCCTTTTTATTCCCCTTTTTACAAATTCGCTCTATATTCTACCTAAAATGTAAAACTATAGTTTTATTTTTCTTACTGTAGAGATTCTCATATACGGCATCAGCCTTATTTTTTAACCCACCTACGACCCCTGCCATTTTGGCAGAATGAAAACATCTCGCACGCTCAATTTCAAGTGTCGAAATTTCTGACAGCTGAAATAATAGAATGAAAATGGGTGCGTATCTCTTTCATTCCTTTTTTATTTCTACACAACGATCCCTCGGGGCGCAACGGTAACTAAAGTTTTAAAATAAACATCACTGCCAAATAATTTATGAAAACATTTTCGCATTAAAAATGCGAGGCCAAGGCAAAAATAAGAATTCGAAAAAATATATTACAATAGCGGACAGCGGCACACATGCTGGCCAACGGCAAAAACAATTGCAATTGCAGGCAATTTGGTTGATTTCTCATTCCGCCTTTCCCACTTTTTATTATTTTTCTGGAGGCAGTCGGAGGGTGAGTTTTAGAACCCGCCCGAGCGTGCGAAGAACAAGAGAATCCAATTTCGCTAGAATTTGATTGTCAACCAAAATAACGAGGAAGCCCGTAAAGCAGGAACAGCAGGAAGACATTTTAGATAGTGTTGTAGAAGCAGCTATTTTCTGTCAAACTATGGATATTTAAACGGATTCACTAATTAGAAAATGTATGTTTAATTTTGTAACTGGTGGGTTTAGGCAGATCTCATAAAAATTTTAGTAGGTTTATTTTAGGGGTTAATTAGTATTTCCAATACAAATATCTGCTATATGCATATATACATAATTTTTAAATTAATTCCTATATTAGTAAAGTGTTATTAGTACTTAGATTTTGATTAAGCTAAAAATAATTCATGATACAAATTTTAGCTTTAAAATACTCGACTTAGCTACAATTTGGTAACCCTTATTGGGCAACACAGCTCCCCGGGCAGGTCACACTCTGAGTCGGAATGGGCAACAGTTTGCCAGGGACACCATTGATATTAGAGGCAGCGGAACCAAAACCGCTCGAGTTCATCGGCTCATAAATACTTGTATTGCCCATCCGACGCACAAGTGTCAATTGCAGCTGACACGACAACGCCGCGGCGGCAGCTCTCGGTTATTAGTTGGCCATCAAACGTGTATGACACTTTAGTTGGTTTCTGTCGCTGTCGCTCTCCCCGTCTCTTTCTCTGCCTGGCCACCCGTCTCTTTCTAGTCAGTTTGGGCTGACAGTTACGCCAAATTGACGTTTGGGGAAGGGAACGTCACAAAAGAGTGCAAAATGATAAATTCTTTAAATGCCGATTCACAAAATCAAGACTCTAAATGGAGACTGTGAAAGAATTTAATTCGGGTCTAAAAAATATTACGTTTAAAGTGGAACAATCGCTTTAAAAAATTAATATATTAATAATCTAGTCTATAGTTAAATGTACTTATCACAAGTGTAAAGCTACCAATTCATCTATTACGAATGAGTTCAAGGGAGTCAGATCCTAAGAGAAGCATTCAAGTGTGACTAGGAAGTGACGCTCCTCATCAGTTCCTTGTCAGATATTTGGAAATTGTTTAGTGGAGCTCATTGACTCACTTTCAGCCGAATTCCTTCGAGATTGTGACCCTGAGAGGTCTGTCAACCGCAGTTGATCTCTACCTGCGTCTATATCTGCACTCGCAACTATTCAGGTTCAGGGCACACACCCATCGCCCACCCGTCTCCGGATTCCGGACAACCGACATTAACTCACGGGACTCTCGGAGCAAGGGCAGCGCCTACGTTAGGTGGAAACCCCGTGGGGTTACATTGAACCCCGTAAAGCAGTAAAACAGTAAAAAGCTGTGCCCAAATATAGCGCCCGGTTCAGTGCACTTTGCGTGTGTGCGCCCAAGTGGATTTCGTCTAGAAAAAAAAAAATGTTAATAAATAAATGCCGACACAACTGTCAATTATGGCTGGTAGTGCTCGCTGGGATCGACGCGAACTGAGGCCGTACATCCACAACAAACACAACAATAGATAGATGCCACTATGTAGATATTTTATATAAACAGCAGCAGTTCAATTTGTTGATTCGCCGCCCGCTCGGCGGCCTGCTTGGATTCCGATTGATGGCGACGTAGGACGCGGACAGGGACATGGACGCCCATTGACAGAGCCACATGCGGCACACAAACTAAGTCCGTACACTGAACGAAGGCGATGCTCAAGACCACGAAACCAATTAATATTTTTATTAGGCCCTGGCTGGGTATTTTAATTTGAGTCAGAAGTCATAAAGTAAAATCAAACAATGTCCGTCTGTCCATTTCTACGCAAATTTGTCTCTCAGTTTTTAAGCTATTTGAATGATAGTTTTCAGATCAGTCGGAACTGGCCAGATTTGACCACTATATCTTATAGCTGTCATAGAAACGATCGAGCCAAATAAGTCAATTTTCTTTGTTTTTAAAGATATCCGATTACAACTGGTTTATGGTCCTTTAGTTCGGTATGTACCTATTAATATCTTCGGCTTGACGAAGTTAGCTTTCCTACTTGTATATTTTTAATGAAAATAAATTGACATCCAAATTATAAACGAAACATGACGGTGATGTTAATCAAGGTCTCAGTTGAGTCAAGATATCAGTTTGAGATTTAGTTATTTAGTTCGTTTTTGAAACATAATTTTTTCGCAGTGCATGTACATACGAAAATACGGAATGCAACGTCAAAGTCATTTGTCACGCGCCGGGAACGACAACGACCACGAGCGATATCAATGAGCGAACAATGAACCAGGCGGGCAAACAAACCTCCCCCTCTGCCCTGCCCCTGCCCCTGCCCGGCTCGTGGTCGTGCCCACCCCCTTGCAGATCCCTCGCCCCGCAGCCCCTGGCACCTTGCCACCGCGTGCACTACAGTGCTGCCATCGAACCTGAACCGCACAAAAATAAAAATTGAGCACACACTAAATCAACAATTACAAGATAAGCAAACGACCAACGGCGAGCCCAACACACTCCCCGAGTACGTATCAAGCAGTTCGAACTTCGAACACATCTGCGCCTCAAATGTCAGATCAGATGGCGGAGGCTTTACGAACTTCCGCAATTATTTACAGTGTCCCATTGAGTGCAGCGTTTCTATGCCCGCCTCATTTCATTTCGGCTCGTCACCAAACTAATGCGGCGCTCGCAATTACTTGGACAAAGGAAAAGGAAAAGGCAAAGGAAAGGGTGCAGCCAGTTTTGGACTACGAACAGCGTACCCCGAAACCTCAAAAACCTGAACCCCTGACGACATCCCAACCAGTGGCGTACCTAATTTTTAGAAGGGTTTCTGTATACCACAAAAATACTCTATTCGAGTATTCCTATTAAACTTTATGAAATTGGAGCTGATAATATTTCTTTATACAGAAACCCAAAAAGGTTGCGATTAAATCCCTGAAAATCCCCCTGCATACGCCTCTGATCCCTTCCAAGCAACCATCCATCCATGAGCCAACAGCCAGTTGGTAATTTCATGCACTTAAACTCGCATTATGTTCCTCCCTCCATGGATTTTTTTTTTGCTGCGTTCTGTTAATTCGGTTGTTTGTCTGATTTTCTTTTTTCCCATTTGGGGTTATTGTTTTTTTCCAGCTTCGTGTCTTTTTCGGTACGTCATCGTTTCCTTGTTTCTTTTTGATCCCTTGCCTGGAAACCTTAGGCGCTCGACGGGCATATATTTTTATTTTTGTATACCTCTGTGCAATTTGAGGTGTAGTCATTACCCCGGTCAGCTTCGGAAGGGGAAGGGGCAGGCAAAAGGGGAGTGGCTGACCGACTGCGTGCCGTGTTCGTAATTACAATGATGGCGCGCAGCGCTCGGACTTTGTCTGCTGGCCCTCTCAAATTATAAGTATGGGCAGTCGGTGCATTTATGGGTGCAGTTACCCGACTCCACGTTCCGATTCCCAATTCCCGATGCCCCAAACCGCTTCCGTTCCTCAATTGCGCGTCCCTGGCGTTCTGTGGGGTATTTAGTCGGGGGTCACTCACTATTATTAACCGCTTATCAATCAAGCAGAATACGAGTTTTCGAGATGCGCTCCTAATGAGCTGAATTTAATAGAGGGAAACTCTGGTTTTAATGATAATGATTACAAAATATTATCATTAAAATCATTCGATGAGATGGGTCAGCTTTAAATTGGTTTAAGGCTTCGATTCAAGCTGAAACTTAAAGCTTTTTGAACGTAAAATGTTTCAAATGGTTTATTTTACTTAAACTAATTTATATTGGTCAATTCAATCTTTGAGGTATGTACATATGTATAAATATAGTCTACGAATCATATGATTTTTGATATGCTGAAAATTACTCAAAGTTATGAATTATTGCATCTCCGATTA
>VNJO01005893.1:0-10154 GCA_008042535.1 Drosophila tani | reverse complement strand
CAGCGCGCTAGCACAAAGTTGAGAGCGTAAAAATCTAAAAATAGAATGCGCATGTGAGCACTTGTGTGTAAATTATTTAATTGTCCGTGCCGGCTGGCGGCTCCTCCGCGGCAGGGGTAGAGCCGGTAGGTGATATATCCGTAGGGGGGTGGCAGTAGAGTACTGCCCGCTGATTGATTGTTGGCGGCCACCAAGATTGGCAGCCACAGCGGAGTCGGGTGGTAGCTTCGACTCCCTTGCTTCTTCCGAAGTATACGGTGGGAGATACTTATCTCCGATGTCACGGCCCTTAAGGCACGATAACCAAATTCAATAATCAAAATAATATAACGGCTGAGGCCGGAGTTTTATGAACGAGCTGGAGCTCTTTATTTCAAATCCAAATTAAAACTAAACTTAAGATTGAACAAAAGCTCATGCATAGCCGGATGCCCGTGGCAGACCGCTGACCTTGCACATTTTGCAAAAGTCATACGATCGTTGTCAGCCAATGAAAAGGAGCCACGGCTCGGAATGGTACAATGTGCTGGCTCAGCTCTAGGGCCAATAAGTCGGACCCGATTTAGGGTGGACCATGCATGAGGGAGAAATGTAATAATATTATTGATAATAATAAAAAGTGATTAATACTAGAGAATGATAAACATGATAAATGATTAATATTAATAAGGTAAGTAAGAACTGGCCTGCTCAGCCTAAGCTGGGGGTTGGTTGTTAACTACTCCCCCCTTAAATTGGACGCCGTCCTCGGTGACAGCCAGTTCGTCGATGGACTTTTGTAGCTGGGCTGCCTCTCGTTTGCGCCTGCAGTGTTGTTGGAGCAGGACCAAGCCGCATAGCATGAGGCTGACGGCAACTCCTGCGGCGAACCAAATCCTCGGGGGACCTCCATCCGACACGTCATCCCGTAGCTCCTGCAGTAAACGCAGGTTATGCTCGTTCATCCGCTGTAGCAATGATAGACTCAGTATGTGATCGTGTCCCGTGATGTTAATTAAGGGGGAGGCCGCAATACCCGGGCTCATATTCACTGAGTGGTTGAGGTTCAAATATACGGAGTCGTTGATCACCGCCTTTCTCTCAAAAGTAATGAGGTGGGTCCCTATTATGGTCGTTGTGGGACCGTCATCGATGGTAATCCTCGTCAGTTTCTCATTAATGATAATTACTCCGTCGTCCACAATTGTAAGGGGTTCCAGATTGCTGGGCCGCGTCCGGCATGTAGCCGCCCCGCCTGCATGTAACTGCTTGGCACAGGTGTCTTGGGGCGCTTTTTTGCTAAATGTGGCCAAATTGGTAGAAGTGCAACCTGAGACTGCTAGGATTCCGTCATCACATTCAGCCACGATGTTGTTTTCTATTTGTAGCATAGTATGGTAATGTGCAACAGGGAAGAGCAGGACCTTTTTACAAATACGCTTAACTCTAGGATACTGGACTATAACGTGGACAAGAACATTATTTTGAAGAATTTTAATCTTAGATACATCCATAAGGCTAACTATAGGGACCTCTGTTAGCTGTTCGTCGAAAATAGCCTTTAGGTCATTGTGATTAAAAATGGTAGGATTGATGATATTATTTTTAGCAAGAGTGATGGTGATCATGCAATTCTGGATTTCTGATATTAACATTCTATTCCTGGCAAGGAGTGTTTCATACAAATGGCCTGAGTCCACAAGCCCGTCCCTCTTCTCCCTGAGTATCTTGTTTACTGTGTCTGTGAGTAGGTTGATGTGCTTCTGTGTCTCTGTGTTAATTACAACCTGTCTGTTATTAGCCTCGATAAACGACGCTTGATTGGTGTTGATTCTACTTAAATCTTCCGCGTCGGGTGTACCCGCTACGACCTTAAGGACTGAGCCCAAAAAATCAAGGCTCCTGGCCATTCTATGGTGTATCTTTAGTTCCTCCAATAGGTTTTGAGCATGCTCAATGTCCACTTCCAGCAGCTTCCTCATATGGGACTGTGGGAACAGTTCTAGCATTTTGATTGTGGAGTCGATAATGATGGCAAACTCGGACAGATTTGTCGAGTGCCTGACCAGGCCGTACTGTTCCCATATTAAGACATTGCCATCTAGCACCGGGATGTATTTAGCGTGCGAGAAATCAGTGATTCTCGCGCTCGCGGTGGACAGCAGTATGATGCATATAATGGAGAGCCTGTGGGAATTTAGCAAAGATTGGGTTTTAATATAAGGGCGAATGTGGCGAGTGGAGTGCCTACCTAATGTTGTCCTTATGGACCACCCTCCCCTTAATGAGAACAGATGTTCCCAGATCTGCTTCTACACGCTCTTCTGAATAAAGCGGTGTCAATTTATTCCCTAATCTTTTGTTGTTGCGAAGGTGTACTCTTTCGCCGACTTCGAAGACTCTGTTTTGCCTAGAAGGATTAACCCTATCTAGGTTGGATTGTTGTGCTTTGTCAATCTTGGCTTTAATTGCCAGCTTCATCTCATCGCTGCTTGCGTGGATGACCTCTATCGGCCTAGACTCTGTGACCGAATGTAGCGACCTGTTGTATTCTATAGTAGACCTCAATATTAGTTCCACAGTGTCCTCGATTTTTTTTATCAATTTTGAGGCATCTGGCAATTTCCGCCAGGGTACTGTGAAATCTCTCAACTTGGCCATTGGAGCTACTGTGTAGCGGTGGCGCATTGACAACGTCGATGCTGTATTGGTTTTTCAGCAATGACGTGATTGTCTCTGAGTTAAAGGAGGCCTCATTGTCGCAGTATATAGTTTTGGTGTTAGAGTAAAAATTTACTAACTGAAGAATAGGTGCTCGTACATCTATTATTGCCCTGGAAATCAAGGGCTGTACGATAGCGAATTTGGAGAATTTATCAATGCAGGTTAAGAAAATTTTTTTGTCGGTCGAAAAAATGTCGATATGCAACACTTCCCCAACGTATGATGGGATGGGCGTAGTTCCCAATTCCTGTTTCTTGGGATGGCGGTCGTATTTGGCTTTATTGCAGACCTTGCAATTTGCGACTACTTCGCTAGCTAATTTTGACATGTTCGGGAAGTAATAATCCCGGAGAATTTGTTTTGCGTTCTCCTGGGCAGCCCTATGGGCGCGATTGTGCTCGGTGTTAGTGATTTCCAACTGTTCATTAGCGTTGGTTATGTCACTGACAAAGGTTTTACAATGCCAGAACTTTGTCGCAGGAAATTCCTGCCTCAAGGCATGTTGGATGCGAGCTAGGGTAGGTAAATCGCAGTGAATCGCGTTCACAACGTTGGCGTTGATGATCTCTTTAACGGATTCAACAAGCAAGTCCTTGTTATTAAAATTGATGATATGACGAGTTCTGTTTCCAAAGACTATGAAATCTCGCCGAAGCGGATGGTCCGCTTCTTCCAAAATAATTTGGTTTCTAAAGCAGTTAAAAGGTTTATCTGTGGTATCTATGGTGTACGAGAGTGAAAGCTCACTATGCACCGTAGCCGCGTCAGACTGGGCTTCAGCCTCTAAGTTATTCAGGGGTTGCCTTGATAACGCGTCAGCTACCAGGTTTTGTTTTCCGGGTGTGTAAAATACTTTCCCGTTGTTCTCATCAATGAATGCTTTCCATCGCTTGATTTTAGCGTTGGTATTTTTGTCGGATACCGCATACGTGAGAGGCTGGTGGTCTGTGAAGATCCGTACCTCATTGTTACCGTACAGGTAATTCTGGAGTTTGCCTATTGCCCAGACTATCGCCAATAATTCTCTTTCGTTTGTGGCGTAGTTCAGCTCGCAGTCTTTTAGCGTGCGTGAAATCATAGTAATAGGTCTTTTATTCTGGGACAGTACCGCGCCTATTCCACTCGCTGAGGCGTCAGTGGTTAAGTCAAACGGTGATTTGAAATCAGGGTATGTCAATATGACATCCTCGGATGCCAAAATGTTACGAAGGTGGTCAAATGCATTTCGCTGGGTTTCATTAAACCTGACAGCTACTTTTTTCGACATATTCTTGCTGACCGTCCCGTTTTCCCCTTTGAGGATGGCGGTCAGGGGTCTAGCAATAGATGCAAAGTTTTTTACAAAGCTTCTGTAATAGCTCGCCAGGCCTAGGAAGGACCTGAGGCTAAACAGATTTTTTGGTTCTGGGAACTCTTTTATTGCCCTAACCTTTTCTGGGTCTGTTTTTGTCCCTCCTCTGGTAACAATGAACCCTAGGAATTCAACGCTCTCTTTAAAGAACTTTGTTTTTTCTCGTGCCACCCTCATGTTGGCATCGAGTAGGCGCGTAAGCACCGTGTCAATATGCTTGACATGTTCCGTTTCATTTTCGGAAAAGATGATAACATCGTCAACGTAGACGTAGCATATTTTGCCGATTTCTTCCCGCCGCACATCGTCGATGGCTCTTTCGAAAATACTCCCTGCGTTTTTTAGGCCAAAGGGTAGTCGGCAGAATTCGTACTTCCCACCATTAACTGAGAACGAGGTTTTCTCTCTGTCCTTTTCAGCCAGGTATATTTGGTGGTACCCTGACTTCAGGTCTAGGGTAGTAAAAAATTTGGCTTTTCCCAAGTTCGCTAGAATCATGGGTATGCTCGGCATGGGATAGCGATCGGCGACTGTTCGCTCGTTCAGCTTCCTGAAATCGATTACTAATCGCTTCTTTCTACTACCATTATCATCAGTCCCTTTTTTATCAACTACCCAGGCAGGGCTGTTGTATGGGGATCTGGACGGCCTGATTATGCCGTTTTGCAGCAGTTCTTTGATTTCGTTGTTTACAAAGTCTGCTGCCCCCATAGGGTAGGGGTATAACTTGGAGTAGACAGGTTCCTCACTCGTAGTTCGAATAGTAGCGATGACCGATGTGTTGAAGGTGAGCGCCTCGTTAGAGGTTGAAAACACCTTAATTCTTTTCAGAATAGTTTTTTTGAATTCGGCTTTAGCCGAACTTGGCACCACTATGTCATCGATTTTTGTGAAATTGACATTTTGACAGTCATAAAATTTGAGCTTTTCAGTGACATTTGCGTATTTTATCACGCTGCTGCCTAGGTTCCATGCTACTCCTGCTCGCGTTAGCGAATCGAAGCCTATTATAGCATCGAACGTGCTCAATGTATCCAAGAGGAAAAATGGGACGTCTAGTCCAAAAATGCGCATTATGCACTTGTATTTGACATCACTGGAGCCGTGAATAGAGCTCACAGTGAAGGGGGTTTCGACCGGCATTACGTTTCTTAGCTCCTTTACGGGCTTCACTTAATTTTTTGCCGCCCCGGTGTCGATGAGAATTTTTATTGATTTTCCAGCCAACTATCGCTCGTCGAACGGCAGTCGGGAACGCTCCCTAAAAAATGGAGGAGGTCGTTAAGCTCGGCGGAGTCGCTATCTTCCTCGATGGTGGCAACCTCGGCCTCAGCTGTGGTGGCATAATCCGTCGCCTCCTGTTGGGGTTGGGCTATATTGTTGACGCGTTGGCGTCTTTGGCCTGATTGACGCTGGGACGAGTTCTGCCTTTTGTAGTTGTTGTTACTTTGAGGCTTTCCCCAGCTTGTTTCTTGTCTAAATCTAGCCGTTGAGGGGTCTACCTCCATGGGTTGAACTTTATCCTGGTCTAGTGGCTCAGTATCCCTGTGCTTTGGCCAGGGATTGTTCTCATGAGATTTATTTTGGTTTTGTTTAGGGACAAAGTGCGGATTCTTATCCTCGCCTCTCCATTGCTTTCCCTGACTCTTACTATTGCGCCTGTTGCCCTCATTGCAATGGGACTTGTCTTCTATAGCTTTCGCGTAGGATGCCGCGAACGCACTTCTCTCAATGCTGTTCTCGGCCTCTCGCGCTAACGCTAGTGCAGACGGAAGGTCTTTGGGTTGTGCTGGCAGCACGAGTGACTTGAGTGGTCTTTTAAGCCCTGCAATGAATGCATGAAGGGCATCATCCCTAACCTCCTTATTTAGGATAGTTGCTGTGTCCGAGTTATGTGACATGACTATTTTGTTAGTGACAAGCGTGAGTTTCCTCTCGACCTCGTCATAGTATGCCATAAGATCGGAGTCTCCTTGCCGAACCATTTCTAAATTTTGCCGCAGCACTCTCAAGGACGTTTTGTCCGCATATGTGCAATCCAGCCTAGCCAGAATTGCATCGAAATTTAGCACTGTATTATGGGATGTGAGGAGCGATCGTGCGTTACCACAAATTTTGTTTTTGATAATAACCACTGCTTCATAGTGGGCCTCGCTGCCTTTGTATCTCTTGAATACCTCATACGCATCTGATGCGGCTTGCCTCCACGATACGTATTCATCGTGGCTGCCACTAAAGGTTGGGAGCGATTTTATAATATCTAACTTGACATCGCACCTTATGGCGGGGGCAGGTGTTACCCTTTCATAAACTTCTACTTGGGGTGCCTGCACAGTTAACGAACTGACCTGATTTCTTACTGATTCAATTTCTGCCCGCCAGCGCTGCTCCTGTGCGGTTAGCGCGGCGTTGACAGCATTTGTAATGAGGGCCTGTATCATTTCTGGGTTCATTTCTGAGTCTGGTTGTGACGTTGTGGGGCAAAATCCGATTTCTTCACTGTCGTCGCTCTCTACTTCTTGTTTAACTTCCCTATATTCCCAACTCATCGGCCGCAAATGGGGCTGAGTGAGTTAATCGGCAGTAATAAAGGCGACGATGGACAATTATTTAGGGGAGTAACTGCGCGGTGGGTGAAGCACAACGAATTTGAAGAGAAACTATAATAAAAAACCCGCTGAATTTATATATCTCAAGAAAAATTCCGGTTGGGAAATGGCTGGGTCGAAACAACAGGCTTAGTAATCACACAGGCACTTTGGACACAAAATTTCTGTTTATTTTTTTTAAATAAACGCATGCAAATCGAGTATGATCATAGAATAATCAAGGGGATAGGGGAGGGGGAAATTTTCCACGCGTAATAACCACTTGAAATTGCAAACAAATATATATTTCATATAACTGCTTTGTGTATTTTTAAATTTTAATTTTTAAATTTAAATTGCTAGCTCCGGCACAAGTTTGTAAGTAAATATGGAGAATTTGTGTAAGCACTTATCTGTCACAATATTTCGTATTGACCTGGGTGACCTATCTTCGTCGCACAGTCACTTACATTTTGTTTTCCTCAGGGTGAGATTCGAAGAGTAGTTGGGCGTCAATTAATGAGTGGGTGTTGCGGGGAACCGTCGGTGCGGGGTCCCTCGCCGCTGTCTTCAATAATTAGCGGCCGGTTGGCCGTGCTGCTCTTCAGTTGCGAAGGGGAGATTGCCGTCTCCAAATAGTGCGTAGCCAGTTGGCCGCACTGCTCCTATGCTGAGATAGAAAGATTATGGTGGAAGGGAACTGTCCTTCGATACTGCTGGCCTAGAGACTCAGTCAGTATATTGGTTAATTAAAGATTTAACGGCTAAGTGCCGGAGTTTCATGAATAGGAGCTGGTGCTCTTGATTTATTGAATATCAAATATGAACTAAACTTAAGAATTAACAAAGGCTCATGCATGACCGGATGCCCGTGGCAGACCGCTGACCATGCACATTTTGCAGAAGTCATACGATCGCTGTCAGCCAATGGGACAAAGCCACGGCCCATAACGGCACAATATGTTGGCTCAGCACTTGGGCCCATTAGGGTGGAACTAAATTGAGGTGGACCATACATGCGTGGTATAAGAAGTGTAATAATAATATAATAATAGTGATTAATATTAATAAAGGGAATATGAATTGGCCTGCTCAGCCCAAGTTGGGAGTTGGTTGTTAACTACTCCCCCCTTTAAATTAGACGCCGTCCTCGGTGACAGCCAATTCGTCGATGGACTTTCGTAATCGGGATGCCTCTCGTTTGCGCCTGCAGTGATGTTGGAGCAGGACCAGGCCGCATAATGTAAAGCTGACGGCAACTCCCGCGGCGAACCACATCTTAGGTGCACCTCCCGCCGACACGTCATCTCTGAGTTCCTGCATCAGACGCAGGTTGTGCTCGTTCATACGTTGCAGTAATGGCAAACTCAATATATGATCATGTCCCGTGATGTTGATTAATGGGGAGGCCGCGATCCCTGGGCTCTTTTTCACAGAGAAGCCGAGGTTCAAATACACGGAGTCATTAACCACCGCCTTCCTTTCGAAAGTAATAAGGTGGGTCCCTATTATGGTTGTTGGGGGACCGTCATCGATGGTGATCCTCGTGAGTTTTTCATTGACGATCATTATTCCGTCGTCCACGATTGTAAGTGGTTCCAGATTACTGGGCCGCGTCCGGCATGTAGCCGCCCCGCCTGCATGTAATTGCTTGGCGCAGGTGTCGTGGGGCGCCTTTTTACAAAATGTGGCCAAGTTGGTGGAGGCGCAGTCGGAAACTGCTAGGACTTCGTCGTCGCATTCTGCCACGATGTTATCTTCTATTTGTAGAATAGTATGGTAGTGCGAGACCGGGAAGAGCAGGACTTTTTTACAAATACGCTTAACTTTAGGATACTGAACTAAGACATGGATAAAGACATTAGATTGAAAAATTTTAATCTTAGATACAGCCATAAGACTAACTATGGGGACCTCTGTGAGCTGTTCGTCAAAGATAGATTTAAGGTCATTGTGATTAAATATAACCGGATTTATAATGTTGTTCTTGGCAAGTGTGATTGTGAGCATGCAATTTTGTAATTCTGAAATGAGGATTCTATTCCTGGCTAGAAGTGTTTCGAAAAGGTGGCCGGAGTCAACTAACCCGTCCCTTTTTTCCTTGAGGATTTTATTTACTGTATCTGTAAGTTGGTTAATGTGTTTCTGTGTTTCTGTATTGATTACAACCTGCCTATTGTTTGCTTCGATCAGTGCTGCTTCGTTAGTTTTAATTCTATAGAGGTCCTCCGCGTCGGGCGTGCCTGCCACGACCTTAAGTGCAGTGCCCAGGAAATCTAGGCTCCTGGCCATTCTATGGTGCACGGTTAATTCATCCAGAATGTTCTGGGCATGATCGACGTCCACTTCCAATAACTTCCTCATATGCGACTGTGGGAACAGCTCCAGCATTCTGACCGTAGAGTCAATTATGCTGGAGAACTCAGACAAATTTGTCGAGTGCCTAACTAGGCCATATTGTTCCCACACCAGGACATTCCCGTCCAGTACCGGAATATACTTCGCGTGAGAGAAGTCGGTAATTCTCGCATTCGCTATTGACAGCAGTAAGATGAGTATAACGGCAAGCCTGTGGAGATGGTAGTAATGTTGAGTTCTGAATAACATAAGGGCGAGTATGGATGGCGGAGATGTTTATTTTATAATGTCCTTATGGACCACCCTCCCTTTAATGAGAACAGACGTTTTTAGGTCTGCTTCTATGCGCTCTTCCGAGTAGAGCGGCGTCAGCTTATTTCCGAGTCTTTTATTATTGCGCACGAGGACCTTTTCCCCAACTTCAAAGACTCTGTTTTGTCTTGAAGTGTTAATTCTATCGAGGTTGGTTTGTTGCGCCTTGTCGATCTTGGCTCTAATAGCCGAGTTAGCCTCGTCGCTGCTGGCATGGATAACTTCTGCTGGCCTACAATCCGTGACTGAGTGCAACGATCTATTATATTCTACTGTAGCCCGCAAAATTAATTCCACAGTGTCGTCAATTTTTTTATCGATTTTGAGGCACCTGGCTATCTCTGCCAAGGTACTGTGGAATCTTTCCACTTGGCCATTGGAGCTACTGTGAAGCGGTGGCGCATTAATGACATCGATGCTGTATTGGTTTTTCAGCAAAGACGTAATCGTTTCAGAATTGAAGGAAGCCTCATTGTCACAATAGATGGTTTTAGTTTTGTGGTAGAAATTTACCAATTGGAGTATAGGGGCCCGTACATCAACTATTGCCCTAGAAGATAAGGGCTGTACGATGGCGAACTTAGAGAACTTATCGATGCAAGTTAGGAAGATCTTTTTGTCGGTAGAAAAGATGTCAATATGTAACATCTCCCCTACATATGAAGGAATTGGGGTGCTTCCTAACTCCTGTCGTTTGGGGTGGCGATCGTATTTGGCTTTATTGCAGACCTTGCAATTTGCGACGACTTCGCTGGCCAGCTTTGACATGTTGGGGAAATAGTAGTCGCGAAGAATTTGCTTAGCGTTTTCCTGCGCAGCCCTGTGGGCGCGGTTGTGTTCGG